>JAANBA010000133.1:0-124416 GCA_014621435.1 Neopestalotiopsis clavispora | reverse complement strand
AGCAACTCAGAGAGACGACAATCCTTTGCAGGAGTCTGCTTGACGCTGCTGTCGCATGCGGTAGGTTTTGGCAAATCGCGGTTCAGAAGCTTCTCGATCAAGTCTTCAAGCTTAGTGAGTCGCCGATCTCAATCGCGTCTTGGTTTGACCTTGGAAGGGCGCCGTAACCGCGGCTCGAAGACACAGGCAACACCCTGTCTGCGATAAATGTGGCAGGGGGTTACTCTGTCACATCGTAGCTTGCTTCTTCGACAGACCGGACATGACTTATTGCGTTCAATCATAGCAGAACTCTGGCCTTGACGCTCGAAGGAGAGATCAGTTTTCAGGTTCTGGACCGGAGTGGGCACATTTGAAGCCCGTCCCGGACTGACTTTGATGGCCTAGTCGGATCTCCGATGGACGTATTGAGGACGACATTGACTGTTGTACTGGTAATCGTTATTGTAGTATCGGTGTGCTTGATGCATTTCTTCGATTTGATATGAATTCCGTCTCCCACTGCGGAAGGAATTTTATTTATGGCGTCAATGCAGTGTGGGCTGGCTAGAATGTGGAGGTTTCGAATTCCAAGGGCTGATGGTCAGATTTTCATCGCATCAGTATTTATATTTAGGAGTTATTTGCATCGAATCGGTAAAGCTTTCGTTTAAGATTCATTGCCGGTAATAAACCCTTGCCATTAAAATTCAGCGTAAGGGTTACGGTGCTGACCGAGAACAATCTAGGTCAGCCATACTCAACTGATCGCCCAAATGGCATTAGCCGTGGCAGTTGAGCTAGGAAGTCCATGTCCTTAGGTTGCGCTCACAATGACTGTTTAACTCACTGTAATTTAGGCTTGATTCAAAACTACATCTGCTTGCTGCGACAAACTTGGTGTCAAATTGGTGGGGCTGGCCGCTACTTCCCAATTGATCCATTGCTTTCAAGTTGCGCATTAAGTGTGGGCAGCAAAAGTAAGGCCAGAAGAGTATACCAGTCCTTCCCATCTGCATACATAACTGCCGTAATCCCGCAGCTTGACGTTAAGTAAAGGTCGTGGTTGGCGGGATACATTTATGTTTAACTGGTGGGTCCGCGCTGGTTTGCCGCGGTTCGGGATTCGGATTTGGCAAGCAGAATATTCGAACATCGCATTGCTAAATAGTTACTAATATTTGCTTCCTAGGCCATCGGGATTTCCTGACCACACGAATTCCTATTTGTAGAAATTCAAGGTCGCACAAGCACGTATGTCACTGTGCCAACTAAGTTTCATGGCACGGAGATTGCAAATATCGGACAGCACACATCATTTGAAAGGCAGATTTCAGGCTATTCCTGGTATGGTAACAACATGTGACCTGCTACCGGCACTTCGCTAGATTGATTGCCATATAAACGAGTGTAAAGCCCTTGAAATTTAAGGTCTGCATACTGAGATAAATGTCATAGTCATTATCATGGTCCTTCAGTCTTTGTTCTGTGTGTTATTTCCCAGTGACCTGACCAAATTGATGCGCCTCCAGGGTATGGGGAACGGGTGATAGAGAATTTCCATTTCATGCGTAAAAGGGACATAGGTGCACAAAATTATTGAAAGACAAGAATGTAAGAATAGTGTTATTGGGCTTTTTATGTCAATAAGCATGAGATCTCGAACGGAACAGCGGAATAATTACAGAATTCGAAGCCGAAATCCTTTTTCCTGTTTTGTTAATTTACTTCGACATCATGAATAATAGACTTTCCCGGGCTTATCGATCGTATCCTTGTTCTATGGTGGGTTTTGAGTAATTATACGGCTTTTGTGGCTGTAGCCGGATAAGTCGGGTGCGTCTCTCCAACTCGAAGCAGGTAGTCTCTTTGACATGGTAATAAATGTTCGAAGACCTTCGCAGCATCGCAGACGTAACAACAACCTTCATTCACCACGACTATAGCAGCAGGAATCTTGCAGTCAATTGATCAGTCTTCACATCTTTTCGCATCCTAGAGTTTTCGACGTTATGTATGTCTACGACAATGATTTCAACGTCTGATCAGGATTCAATCCGAAACATCATTGCGTTGAACTGCATCGCGTTTGATAGCAAAGACTGGCCACTCTTGAAAAAGGTTGTGTCAGACGACTGTATCGTTCACTACCCAGAACCCATCGGAGTTACCAAGGGTGTTGCGGCTTATACAGAACGCCTACAAACAGCTATTGGCCATCTCGACACAATACATAACATTACAACACAATACATTCACCTTACAAGCGATACGACTGCGGAAGCTATGAGTTATGTCCATGCACTCCACTATCTGGAGGAGAGATTCTACTTCGCGGACGGGAAATACGAAGATAAATTAGTCAAGCATTCTATTGATGGTCAACTTGTGTGGAGGATCAAAGAACGAAGAGCAAGTAGAACAGGGATTCCAAGTGGAGACAGAGGGCTGTTAGGGTTCAAGCACGAATAATCGTTCTGAAGTGATCCTCTACTTACCTGCAGGCACGTATGGCACCTGTGCACGGATCGTTAGAAAAAGAGGGAAGAAATTGTTATGCTATGTTGGGTAGTTTAACCATTCTTTCGATTATGACTCAAGCCTGTGAAAATATGATCATGCGTCATAAATCCGTGGGACTTGCACCACTTATGGCGTGGTGTCTTCGAAGGCATAGCTAACCACGAATCTTTCATGGAGCGCCGGCTGTTAGAAAATATGATCAAAGAACGAACAAGGTAGATCGGTGAAAGGACAAGGCGCTGGGAGAGTATTGCTTGTTATTCTGGGAGCACACGGACGCCGCAAAGCGTCCCCAGAATTTTAGAGTCACTTCTATGATGTTCAAATTCAGCCCGTAACTTCCAGCTGTTCAAGCTGCGATAAAATTGAAAAGAGACAAGGTAGAAATCGCATATGCAGATCACTCATTTAGATAGCCGGTGTAACGACACACGTTGCATTCCCTGAACGCGCATTGGTCTAGCCTCGCTACAGCTATCAAATCACAGGGCTTTATTGTGAAGACTTTCAGATAAATGTTCATTACCGAGTGCGAGTGTTCAGCTCGGGCTTGGCTTGGTCGAGTCTGGGAGCTGCGGTCACGTACTAATGGTAATACGCGCCAGCCAGCTTTGTAGTCCTGAGTATGATTGAGTTTTGCGAATTTTTTGATTTCATTTATTACGGATAAGGTCTCGGTGGTTTTCTGTGATTTTTTATATGTATATCAAAGTAGGGTAGTCTAGAAACTCAGGTGAGGGGGACAGGATCGTACTCAAAGCTTCTTCAATACAACGTTATCTTCGAGGAGTTCATCGGCCGCGATCTTGCTCGCGCTCGGCATTAAGTGCGGGATTCGATTTACGAAAGCCGAGTGGGGAGCTTAAATGATGGCATTCTACTCACGGCATGAGAACAGCTGGGATGCATGAAAACTGTAAAGTGGAAATGCACAACGAAACTGCCGAGGCTGGTGGGGTTTGACTCGAAATCGTGGTGCTAGCCGTACTAGTGTGAGAAGATGACTTATTCAGGTTTCGAATCGGGGGTTAATGATTGTGCAATCCTGATATTTTTGGGCGGAGTCTGCAAATAGCGGAATTTCTCATATTAAACGGATTTAGGCCTGTTAAATCCGCAATAGCACATTATTCAGGACATATTGTATATATAACTATATATTCGAAATTTTTCAGCCGTTTACGTATTACGCTTCTCTTTCCTAAGACTCGCATATCGTCCTGAAAGTCATGAGCGACCGTCACTATACACCCCCGTTGTCGTGTCCCTATCTCAACTACAACCTCGTTAACATGGCCACTACAAGCAGGACCATTGCTCTTGTTACGGGAGCAAATCAGGGTATAGGATTAGCAATAGCCCAGATCCTCTCCTCCGACCACGGTTATCATGTTATCATGTCAGGCAGACGGGAAAGAGCAGTGCAGGAAGCCGTCGAACAATTAAGAATGAAGGGCTTAGACGTTGAGCCTTTGGTGCTCGACCTCGACTCAGATCAATCGATCGAGGCAGCTGTTGACTACGTTGAGCAGTCGGTTTAACGCTTTCCCATTTCTTTTTGACAGCTCACTAATCGGATTTTGTAGGCACTACGGCGTTCTGGACGTGTTAGTCAACAATGCTGGCGTTGCTCATACGAGCGCTGCTACAGACTCACGTAACACATTCGAGACAATTTTGGGAACCAATGTCGTGGGTACCATGTCCGTTACTGAGAAGTTCTTACCACTTCTCGCAAAGTCTCAACAGACGAAAAGAATTGTTTTTGTTTCCTCTGGCGCTGGTAGCCTGACGAATTGGGCGACTCCAGGCAGTGAAACCAGGAAGTTCAAGGCCCCGGCATATGCAGTGAGTAAGGCGGCTTTGAATGCGTTATGCATACAATTTGCGGTGGCATACGAGTGTGATCCGACGTGGAAGTTTAATTTGGGTTGTCCCGGGTTTTGCGCGACGAACCTGAATGGTTTTCGGGGTACAAATAAACCTGAAACTGGTGCTGAAATCATCTGCAAACTAGCAACACTTGACAGTGGCGGCCCTTCCGGCACATTTGTCAATAGTAATGGTACAATTCCGTGGTGAAATATGTACGCGTCGCTAGTCGTTTTGTAGATGCCAATATAAGCAGATTTAGGTATTAGAATACAACAGGAATTCTGTGATTTCATCTGTTTCCTACAACGTTTCGCGGTGCCTACAGCTAATTTGGCGACGATGCTAGAGACAGTCAATGGCATTCCAAAATCATAGAGATACACTAGCACGCAAAATCCCGTGAGTCTGCGACTTGGCCGGATAAGCGGACATTATGATTTGCAGCAACTGAACAAATAAACACCGACAGTCAAAGAACTGGATCACCATTGTAAACAATCGTAAATGATGGCAGCAGAACATATCGCATTCTGACAAAAATCCCACAAGCTGAGGAGACATGTGCGGTAAATATAACGATAGCCAAACAGGTCTGGCACAATTCCTTGGAGAATGATTCGTTCGTGACACCAGTTGATACACAGTCCAGGAATAACTCAAAATTGGTTGGCATCAGATATCGCTTCTCGAGATGACAGCCCTGTCAGACTCTCCACTACATCAACAATGTTCGACCTGGGATATCTTCTTGATTTTATCATACTATGGAGGAATTTATCGACATTACAATCTCAGTCTCATATTTTACGTGTTTCCGCTCGTGCAGAGGTAGCGGCACAAACGAGCTAAGAGGACGCAAATCAAGTTATATAATCCTCATAATTTAAGGAATGCAGCATTTTCATTTCCTCAGAGCTAATATCAACATTGGTATATTCTTACACGCCACAGCGACCCAATTGTTAAACTTTAGTCTCCTCCCGAGCCTCGCAGGCGTTGAAGGGCTGCGGTAATAGTTCTTGACGACGAAGCCACTCCTCAAGTATGCGGTTGAAGTGCTCTGGGCATTGCTGGTGATGCCAGTGCCCTTCGCCCAGGAGTATAATCTCATCAATATCGCCGAGAACTCCTATCTCTCTCTCGAACTCTGCTTTTTCCGTGTCTGCACATGTGACCAGTCGCGGGCATGCCCGCCTCTCCATGAATGGAAGTGCGTTCTCACGACGGCCGATGCCACCTGGGCCAAACATTCCATAGTAGCAATCCAATACGACTTTTGGTGAAACCCCCCAAAGACGATATTTATGCCAGATTTTGATCCATTCAGGTGTTTGAGAGGTGTAAAGTTGGTTGAAAATCGTGACCGTAATCTCATGACATGTATCCTGAGTGAAAGATGATTGCCTAGAATCGAAGACTGCCCCAGGCCTGTGGTAAACCGGGTCAACAAGCACAATTGCCTTGATCTGTTCTGGTTTCTCAACGGCCATTACCGAGGCCACCATGGCTCCCATACTATGTCCCATGATCAGAACATTCTGGATTCCAAGGTGATCGAGCAGAGCAAAAGCATCTCTTGCTAATGATTTGAGATCGCAGGCTTTGCTTTCGGAATACTCCGACCTTCCGTGTCCGTGGTGATCAAGGGCAATTGTTTGGAATCCGAGGCGATGGAGAAATGGCACTTGGAAGGACCAATCCAGTTGGTCGCATGCCCAGCCATGCAAAAGGAGGATCGGGGGACCTTGGCCATCGATAGTGTAGAAAAGGACAGCGTCGCCACTGGAAAAGTATCGTCCACCCATTGCAGTGCTCCGTCACGCAGGTCTGATCCAGAAAATGAACTGCGAGCAGCAATCAATTGACCGGAGAGAAGATCTCACAAAGCAGGTACAAAGGGAATTGAGTGAATAGTTCTAGAAAGCTGGATACCAGAACGCATAGAGTTGTCCGTAGTGGACGTAGGTTTCAACCACAAATAGCTCGAAGGAATCTTAACGGATTTCAGTCCCGTCCGTAAAGCCGGAACCCATCGGGCTTACAGTAGTCAACGTGCGCAATTTAATGTAGCGGTTTTCCAATACAAACATGAGTGTTTTCCGGCTTAGCGCGGCCATCACCATTACGAATTTAGCGTCAAGCAACCCCTACGCCACCCACCTAAATCGTCGATGCGTGCGACTCGATGGCCTCAGTGAGATGTGTATCGGTAGCGACTATGTACTGCGATCACCCTAGCGATGTGAACTGCTCCTTCTTCATCGGGCGTAGATATTATTTATTGAATTTAGAGAATGTATGCGACTAGGGCTTATTATTTAATGACCACGGATGGGGAATATGGATGGGGAATATGGATGGGTGCTGATGGATCGTTCCACGAGATTCAGGTTCCGGAATGAGATCGATGTATAAGACCGGCACCGTTGGGTCACAAATGCTTTTCTAAGAATTCAAAGGCAATCTGGTACCACTGTCTTATGGCATTGGTCCCAATGATGAGATTAATATATGAGGGATGTCAAAATGTTCAGAACGTCCCAACTCGCGTCACACTCCGCATCATTTCAGGATCAATCTTTCTAATGAAGAGCCTCGGCATTGGCATTGGGGCGACGAAGATGCACGCGTCGTTGGATCTGCTCCAGAAGGCCATTTCAGCCCTTGGATCCAACGCCGTCAATGAGTTGCAATCGTGTCATAGATATCCACCCACTGTGCTCGCCTTCATGACATTAGGCTTTTGTGCCATTGGTCCTTCGTCGCTCATGGCGCTCATCATTTGATTCAAATGCGGGTGCACAAGGTGTTGCTCGGTTGCCGCCGCAGAGTCGTAGGTGTTCAGTGTCCTCAAATTAGTCGCCATCAGACGCAAATATTGGAAACATCCAAATGTCTTACGTTTCGAAGAAGCAGAACTGCGGCGTTGCAGTTTCGATCTCCTCTGTCAACAGGAAGCGCAGTGCGTAAGGCTCTCGTTCTCGGACTTCACGACATTGAATCCGCAAAAGTTCTCTTATCTACCATTAACACATTAGCAATCTTCGCGGCACAGACAAGCGTCAACACCAACTCTGTCAATCTTGTCGGGCTTCGGGAAGAAAGTGGCGATGATGTGTACTTGAAACATCGTTCTGCTCTGATTCTGAAATTCGAGGACTAGTACGGAAACTAGACATGACATTGATGCCGATGGTCTGGATTCTTTATCTGTTCAACTACCTCGATCGCAACAGTATCTCGTAAAAATGCCTCTTGCCCCTGCATTCAGAACTTGCTATGGCTGACACTTAGCAGTTCTGCGAACCTAAACAACATCAAGGGTGATCTCGGTCTTACGGGAGAGCAATTCAATACCGCTGTCTCAATCCTCAATGTCTGGTACGTTTGACAGTATCACATATCACTGGAAAGTCCTTTGAACTAACAGATTCCAACCTGCGTCGTGTAGGTACATGGTGATGCAAATTCCGAGCAACATGATCTTGAGCCGTGTTCGTCATTCGCTCTACATACCGCTATGGGCATGCGTGTGGTTTGTAGTATCAGCTTCAACTGGAAGTGTGCACAACTTTGGTCAACTCATCGCTGTCCGCTGTCTGCTAGGCATCGCCGAGGCGCCTTTCTTCCCTGGTGTTTACTACCTCATGTCTTGTTGGTACACCAGACGAGAGCTCGGCTTGAGGATGGCCCTCATGTACACGGGTCTGATTGTTGCTATTGCATTTTCTGGTCTTATCGCGGCTGGTGTCTTCTCTCACCTCGAACAAGCCCTAGGCCTTGCTGGATGGAGGGTGAGCAAAGCACCCTCTCTACACATGCAACTATCATTGAACCAGAAACTAACGTATATCTTCGCGCAAGTGGCTCTACATCATCATCGGATCCATCAACTTTGTGCTCGCTCTACTAGCTACGATGATCTTGCCGGATTTCCCAGAGGCCAAGACCGGGAGCCAGAGACGGCTACTGACTGAGGAGGAGCGGAAAGTTGCCGTTGAACGTATGAGAGCAGATAGCGTCGCGCAGGAGAGCAATCGGTCGATCTTGCATGGAGCAAAATTGGCTGTTTCCGATTATCGCACATGGGCATTTGTAAGTTGTGATACCGATCCACCAATGCGAAGTCCTGAGCTAAACAGCGGGTTTATAGGTTTTCTTGCTTCTCTGCAATCATGCTGCTTTTGGCTTCAGCTACTTCTACCCTGCAATCGCCAAGGGCTTTGGCTTTGGCTCAAACGTCATAACGCTACTCTGCACAGCACCCCCATACATCGTCGGCGCCGCCTTGTCAGTCTTGGTTTCTTGGTCCAGTGACAGGCGCGGCGAGCGTGCGTTTCACATTGCTGCACCAGCTTGGGTTGCGATTGCTGGCTTTGTCATTTCCGTCGCAACCCTCAACGGACCGGCTCGATATGGCGCCTCATTTCTTTACATCACTGGGTGCTACGCAGCTAATGGTCTCGTCTATGGCTGGGCAGCAAATGTGCTCAGCCAGACACCAGAGAAGAAGGCCGTGGCGTCGTCTATGCTTAACGTCATTGCACAGTTGGGCAATGTTATGAGTCCTTATTTCTTCCGGGAACAGGATGAGCCTCGATACATTTTGGCAATGTTCTTACTGATCGGATTTTCTGCATGCAGTGGATTCATTAGCTTATTCCTTAAATGGGACCTTCAGCGTGCGAACAGGCGCATTATTAGCGAAGCAAGCGCCAGTGGGACCAATCCTCGACTTTTCGCCACTTAATGGCTCATTATGACCTTCAACAGCTCCGATCAAATGTAACTGGGCTCTATCTTTGTTTGGTGATTTCCCCCTCGAAATCATGGTTGGTCTAAGCATTACCGATAATATAAGAGAGTCAAGACTCCCACTGCCGCCACTTTCCGAAGTGCAATTGTTTTTCGTGCGTATGCCAAGAAAACGTATGCAATATCCACAATCAGAGGATTTTAGCTACTGTTAGTCGGGGCCGACACTGTCCGACATTCTTCTACGGGGGGTTAGCACCGCCGCTGTCACTTTAGCAAAGCATTAGCACAACAGCGCAGGGTACAGGTGGATTAAATACAAGAATCGACCACTTTCACAGAAAGGCTTAAAGCGTGTTGAATAGATATATCACTTATATAGGCGATGTTAATAGGCCATTTATGACCAAAATCAAAAAAATACTATGAACCACTGATTCTTTGACTTGTTACATATTATAGTGCGTCAGAAAAATACTTCCACTTGACCACCGAAGAAAGGGCTGATGCGGGGCATCCTAGAGCACCCCGCTAGTGGGTAGGTAGGTGGTTAGCCAGCAGGCGTGGTGGTTGCTCGGGTTCCCATTTCTTCACCCTCAAACCACTTTTTGGGGGGAGTTTATCAACAGGGTTGACCCGTCGCCCATCAAAAACATTTGATTCATTATTTGTGGTATACAACAAAGGTTAGCCATATGCGTGCAATGACCCCTGCTTACTCTACAGCTACCCAGCTATCGCGCGAAACCCAACTATGACGACGAGCTTGCGATGAATTCAACCGCACATTCTCCGCACAAATCATTTGCTTTAGAAACGAAACATCTCGAGTAGTGGCTAGACCTTTTGATGGAAGCAAATCTAAAGATTCGAGCTGTGAATCCATAGTAGAGATGGTGTCTCCAATTGTCGTGAAGAGAACTTGTCCGGTGAGCATTCTGTACAAGACGCAACCCAATGACCAAATGTCAACCTTGTCGGAGTAGATTGGGTCAGCTAAGGTTTCAGCTCCGAATATGATTTCTGGTGCTGTATATCCCCTGGTCTCATACAAGGCCTCCTCTGAGGGTTGATGGCCGTCGACGGTGCGCTTGGAGATGCCAAAATCTCCTATCTTCAGGTTCCCCTTCTTGTCGACAAAGATGTTCTGGCGCGAAATATACGTCAACTTTTGGACCCATGGATAGTTTAAATACCTATGCTGTAAGATAATATTGTTCGAATACACACCTTTGGTCTCAAGTCTCGGTGAACAATTCCGTGATTGTGTAATACCCGAAGACCATTAAGCAATTGCTTTATCGGTTGCCAAAGTTCAATCTTTGGCTTTCGATCCTTCCACGCGATCATTCTGCCGTGCTTTCGCAGGTATACCTCCAAGTCTCTATACATTAATTCCAGGGCAAAGTGGAAGTGACGATTTCGATACTCCCACCCATAGAACTTTACCAAGCGGTTCTATCAGTAGGTCAGCAGAGGCAAGTATCAAGATTACGTCGGAAAATGCAGTGGCTATCTCACCATCCCATTTCGTGCCTTCCCTAGAACCGAGATCTCTTCAATAAGCTTCGAGAACCACCCGTAGCCATTTCTCTCGGCCACGGTCTTCACAGCCACTGTTATGCAACGTTTCCGTGTCCGCAGCGTACCTTTGGAAACGACCTCGCAACCACCTCCGTATCCAAGAGGTTTGGTAAAATCGATCGATAGGGACTCCACGGGGAGCCGTTGAGCTACGATAAATTAGGATCGAAGAGTTCACGCTTTTTTCCCCTTTTCTTTTCTTTTCTTTTTCATTTTGGGAAAGGGGGGAAGGGGGGCGGTTGTGGACGAATACTTACCTTGCATGCTTCGTGATCTTTCCACAACAAAGGCAACTTTCTCCACGTCGGTGGCCTCAACGGTACATTTGTTCCCTCCGAGCTTTTTCATAAATCTCTGTACCTTCACAAGGAGACCATAATACCCTGTCTGTTGTCGCTTGACCCCAAACCACTCACATATCTCATGAGAATAGAATGGTATTTGCTTAGGGAACCCTGAAGCAAGAATCAATGTCGCTGTCTTGAAGCCAACTCCATTCAAAGATGCGAAGTCTTCCAAGACACGGTCAATACATTGCTTGGTTAGGTTGGAGCGAGTTCGCTTCAAGACAGAGATATTGATTTCTGCTTTAGGGTTCCCTGGGGAAATATGTTTAAACCCAGCAATTGTGGTTTTTTTTATAGTTTCTGGCTCGATACCGCTAATGAGATCGAGGTTTCTGCCTCTTCCCACCCGGCCTTGTCTGGCATCATGTTGGCTTCAACAGTTACTAAATATGTTCTGAATTCATCTCGTTTTAGATCACTTACTACATCCAGTCTGTCAATTTGAGGAGTTCCCTTTTCTCGAGGTATTTTGGACGCCGCGAACTACAGCTCTGCGGTATTGTATCAAACCGCAGTTTTGCCCAACTCTTGGATATAGGGTGAAACAAATAGTGGATATAAGTCGAGAATTTGGCAAAATAGCGTGAAATCTATGTCCTGAGTGTTTGGGAGTCTGGATAATACGTCTAGCTGTTGGGAAGTTTCATGTCCAGTGTCGAAAAGATCATTCTTCATATCAACCGATACGAGAAAATCCCCTCTGATTGCAGCTAATGGCGTTTTTGAGCGCTTCATAAGACTTTTACTCATACTGACGACATACAGTCCTGGACCTATTGTAAGTTGGGTCAACTGCGATCAGAACTCGGACAATCACTTCAATATAGTTCCCGAAACCCCTAATAGCACCATGTGTACCGAAAAGCATTTATATGCAACGTATCCATCATTGTTACACCGTATTAGTTGACGCCAGATGTCGTGGTTTTTCAGCCCGAGAATCAAATGCTAGCACAAGGCTTGCCGCCAACAAATGAACAGCCGGTAGAATCATAATGCTTTCCAATATATCCTTGAACAGTACAAGGCATACTCGGTCACCGGAAAAGCTCAAATCAAAATCGTCCTCATTCTCGTTCATCTCACTTATGCACAGCCTTGGCTAGAACGTAGCTTTCCAAGCTTACAATATTTCTACATCGCACCTCATATTTGCTAGACGGTTGACAGGTTCCGGTCCATCTGACATGCATTTGTTCAATCGTATGTTAATATGCATCCGTAATTTGTACCCGAGGTCGTCATTTCATGTAGGGTGACAGGCAAGGCAGAAACGTGGGAAATACAAGAAAGGAGCAACTTGATCCATCAGTGCTAGCACAATTGTACCGTATTTCAAGAAGTCAATTCTACGATTCTTAGAGACCCATGGTCAGATGTTCTCACTTGGCTATACGTACTACTTGTACACACCATGTCAAGTCCGTCCAGATGTACCGTGTGATCGAAACATACCAGGACGTTGGCTGAAGACATTTCAACATCGATACAGAGGTTGATAAAGTGCGGTTGGATTGAAATCTCCTTTCTCGCGTCAATCTCGGTGAGCATACAATGAGGCGGTGCCGGATTGGCAATGGAAGAAGCACTGGCATTGATAATGCACCTCTTTGTATTCGTGGTTTTCTATCTGTAGTCAACCTGTCCATTTCTCACTAAATGCTCCTACTGAATGGGTATGCTTCTAAATTCATTTCATTTGATCAACAAATATCAACCTCGAGACAAATCGTGCCTCGATTAATAGTACATTCAATACTGGTGACATATTCCAGGCGTAGCTGAAGACTGTACCCCCAACATATTGACAGCTGGGTCTGGCATGGTGACATAATTCCAGTCAATTGCGAGATCCCCAATGGGAGCTGGCCACAAACCTCGAAGTCGGGCGAGATTTCTGGTGTCAGCCTGCATATTTATTAGTAAGCAGCAGCGAATGGTACTTACAAAAACATTGTGGCGCCTGTCCTGTATATATATTTTGTCCGTTAAATCGAGTCGCCTGTCCCGGTAAGGAAATTATAGACCTTTTCATTGGGCAGCCTAACGCGATGGCGTATTCAGCAGTCATGGTCGCAGGTGGCGGAGCAGGTGCAGCCCATTGTGAGGCTGTGTAAACCTGCAAATATTGATGGTACCAAAAATTAACAGTAATAGGGTACTGGTCGGCGTCACCGCTGTGTGACCACATAATAAGAGCAAGAGGTGTTGTACAGCTCTAAGAGTTGCTATAAACTAGTCTGTCTCTCTACTTCCCACATTACAGAGGCTTTTTCCATCCAGAAGGTCATGTTTGATATTATAGAGTCATTTAGAGTGATTTTATGCTTTTCATGATCAGATAATGGCGATAATTAGCACAAATCTATAATTATCAGCTCGTTGAAAATCAAATAATTACAGGAAGGGCAGCTATGTAGATGTGTATGTTATGAAACAATGCTTTCGAATCATATCCTACCCGCATTTCATCGCGCATCTATCACAATGTGCGACTATGATCGCTCTGTTTGCTTATTCGCTTACTTGTCTATGTACCTGGACTCACATATGTCTATCTTTCGCCGAGATCAAACTGGATTACCCCCTCCAATCATCGAATACAGAACTAAAGACTAGAGAAAATTACTGGTATCTTTCGAGTTTATCCAGCAGAAGCAAGATGTCGTACGATGAATTGTCGTTGCAAATAGACACGGTTTATCCTGCACTGCCACTTGGAGTTCGCGGTAACTCGGCCGTATGGATACATCCTGATACATTCCAAAGTTACACAATGCGGATGATCTCTTACTGCTGACCTTCACACTTTGTCGGTTCATGACGCATTAGGCAGATTGGAAAACACTGGTGCATTTACAAGGCCAAGAAAACGACCCCCTCGAGGCGGGGTTGCAGAGCCTTGTCACCCTCCAAGGCCCAATGCAACGCAACACATTGCCATCGCGATTGCACCAACCAGGAAACACTCGAGACATAATTAAATTCCTTCACTCTCGTTTTTCGACATGTACGGAACTTTTTCCCGCAGACGCAAGACGTTGAACCATTGAGAATAGTGACTGGCTGCACAAAGCGTCATACCACATTCAATATTATGTATGGTTTACCAAGAAGTGAAGAACATATCAGAAATGTCCTGCATCTGATATACCCCTCTTTTTCTGGCTGAATCAGCAACCCACAGCTTGTCTCTTCAAGCAATGCTGAGGTATTGGTAAGATTTAAGCGAAGACGAGAGCTGCCCGTAACACTACTGCGAAAGCACATGCTCCGAATTCATTATGGTACCCACCCGGTTGGCCCTGGAAATATTTGCTTTGATCCTGATGCAGGTGATGAAGCTGGCTCTATTGTGCATTTGATGCTTTGTGTTTTGCTCCATGATCTGATTATCGCTGTGAGGACTATCATATTGTTGTCTGTTAAAACGACAAGGTGAAGTAACTTTTACCAGAACTGACATAACTTGATTGGGTTTACGACGCGTCTGATTCGCTGATCCTTTCTGTATTGCGTTTTGCTAATCAAATTCTATCGGAAGATCTTCGGTTGTCACCTAGGTCAATGTGAATAGAAAGCTTTGAGAGCACAAGAAACTCTCTGAGTCGATTCTGTCGTGCTATGGAAGAAAGGTGCTTAAGATATAGACAGGTACGTAGTATATCTGGGAAGTGAGCTGCAGTGGTTCTACCTACATTAGTAGGACAATAATGCTACGAAGAATAACAGCACACAAGTAAAGCTGATTCAAGCGAAATGTGTGACACTGACTAAAGAAAAACCTAGAACTGGGATAGCTGAGAAAGTAAGCCTCATGATGTTTCGTAGCCCTCTTTCCACCACCAGCGAGCTTGTTATCTTAACTTCGAAGCAGGAAGAAGTGTTGATGGAATAGAACAGCAGTTATGGCAAGCCGTAGTCGTTCCAATCTTGGCAACGGTCCAAAGCTTCCTTGGCCGAGAACCTTTTAGATGCCTTGCTGTGAAGTAATTTCCATAGAAATTCGTACTGCTTAGGGTCAAGAGACTTGACTTGCACAATGGGCTCTATCCTTTCACCTCCATCCTCATCTTCACTCTCGTCCATCTCCTGAGGCGGGGGTGGTTGCTGTCTTTGTCTCAAATCTTCCACTTTTGCTTCACCGTGGACCTGCACATCATTGTTGTCAGTGAATAAAGGATATCCGAAGATCATCCTGAATATAACGCATCCTAAAGCCCAGATGTCTGCCTTGTCGGTATAGCTAGTAGCCTGATTTTCTGCTCTGAGGACTTCCGGTGCCATATGACCATGAGTACCAGTGAAAGTCTCCAGTGTCGTAACATCACCATTCCTAGCGACTCTGGAGACTCCGAAATCACCAAGTTTGATGTTGTCCATCGCATCAAGAAATATGTTCTATAATTCACTAATTAGACATGTTCGCGGATCCAGTGGCAGTGTAATTACCTGAGGCTTAATGTCGCGGTGCGTGATTCCAAGGTCGTGTAGATACTGCAGGCCTTCGAACAATTGACGAATGGGTTCCTTTAGGGACGTACGGGCAGATTCTTGGCGGCACTTGTCAGTGATCCATATGCCCCGACGACCCAAACGCTTCTCCAGGTCCATTTCCATGCGGTCCATGACAATGCGGAGGTGCTGTTGATGCAGGGTCCATCCATGGAATGCGATCAGGTTATTCTGATCTCGTTCAGTATTCGTCTGAAAACACAGCAACAATTTGTTGGTTGAATTTACTCTAGGGACTTACATGTTGGACTTGGGACGAAATTGAAACCTCATTTAAGTATTCAATCAGATTTCGATCCCCAAGTATCGATTGTTCCTTCATGAGAAGCATATTCCCTCCTTGGGGGAACCGGCCAGTGAGGTCTCTCTCCGCATTGACTACAGCCTTGAAAATACCTTGGCTGAGACTTTCTCTTCGCGAAATGACACAAGGCTCGTAGTAGGACTCTGTTATAGATTTTAGCATGTGTGTTCACGGATTCTGGTGCGCCCGTCGGAACAGATGGTCGAAAGAGCGTATCCCTACCTTTCAAACGTCTCACGATGAACAACGTGTATGCCACTTTCTCCACGTCTGAAGCACTTCTTTCACTCTGGTCAAGCCTCTGCACTGTACGCTTCACATCATTGGTAAGTTGCTGATATAGTGGCGCGTAATCTTTCACCGCGACTGCTTTCGAACCATTGGGAAGATGAAAGTTGCTCGCAAGTTCTGGCGAAAAGAATGGCAGACTTATGGGATTGGCGACGGAAAGTATCAAAGTGGCAACCATTAGCACGGCGCGCGCACAATTTGTGCTTGGTAGCTTATTTTGAAGGTGTCTCAAAGCATTTTCAAGGGATTCGTGTTGGTTATACGTCGCAAGCGCTTCGGCAGTGTATGAAATTGGTTTGGTCATGGTTTTGGAGTCGAGGCCTTCCAAACCTGCTGCGACCTGTTCGTGATACGTTTTAAAGTCGTTCCTTTCATCCGGCTGACATCGTTTGCTGTATAAGAGTGGTCAGCCTTGATGATCAATAGCCTGGACCAGGTGTCGGGTGACGAGTTTCACGTACTATAGCCAATGGGTGAGATCAAAAAGGTTGCGCGAATTGATTCCGTACAATATCGGTGTGATCTCGTTCCTCTCTCTCAGCTTTTCGAAGCGCCTGGGGATCTTTTCGAAGCGCGAATCATCCAAAGGTTTGAACCGTGCAGAGATCAATCGTGGGTATACCCCAAGGGCCATCCTGAAGGTCTCCTCATCGATACCCTCGAGCTGGAGCTCTGACACTGACTTGCTGAGAATTTCATTATCGTGTGGAATATCTGCCATCGTGACGTCTGACGGGAACTTTGTTCCCCCTGAGTTTGAATGAACAGACTCATATAAAGGGTGTTGGGTCTGTGAAATATAGCGTCCGGGTCGAAGTAAAGGATAATGTGACAGTCGAGATAGCCTACTTAACATACCACAATCCTGAACTCCCTCTGCTGTTGCAGCTATGACAACACGTTACATACATGTAAGGCTTCGGTATTACTACTTGCATCGCTTGAGGCTGTACAGGCATACTGCTCAATACCGTCTAGGAAGGACATGACGCCTCAGGACAATTGTGCCGCTCTTCCGACTTCCGTTGCATTCGGTGTGAGAATACACTCACATGTAGAATTGGATTTTCACGTCACATATGCAAAATGCACACCCTTCGGTGCTCTCGCCTATGGGATGGAGATATGGTGGGTGGTACAACACTTGGGAGTGGTTGAGTGAGTCGATAGCGAGCCAATGAAGGTTCGGTTCGTGGCCGGTCATACTCTGTAAATTTCAGTGAGAACCACAGCCGCGGGTTCACTGAGTTCATGATTTGTCAGACAGCTTTCGCAGGGTGGTCAGCGACCTTACTTACAGCGTAGCAATGCATTCCATATTAGATATAGCATTGATCTGCCTTCTCAAATTCATTTTATCCAAGTGCACAGCCTTACTGCGAGTTTTCATCGTGCCGTGGAACATATGATGATGTCACAAAGCCCATTCCTCTCTGCCCGCAGCCCGACAATCAGAAAGGGTTCATAGCTGACTCTGTAACAAAACTGATTTAACCTCCACCCTTTTACACCATCCCTACCTCCTACACGAGAGAAATTACGCTATATCTCTCACGCCTGAAAAGACAATTTGTAGGAGAATCATAAAGTGTAGTTGTGGAACTGTGTATTACGTACAACGCAGTGCATTTGTGCCGTCGTCCAATTGTGGTTAGGTGCAATTGTGGTTCAGTGAGAATAGTGTATTGCATCGATAATGCAGTACCTGGATATAGCGTAATGCAGAGTGCAGTGCAGTGGGTGTGGTGGTCAAAGCGCAATTATGGTACGATGAATAGTGAGCGAAAAGCTGTTTCGAGCGCATCATTATGTCAGTGCTTATGTGGAAAGGTTGCTACGCACAGCTGGTCCCAGTCAGGGCGGAGAGAGAGGCTGCAATGGAACGTAGGTAGTTTTCGCTAAGCCTAAATGACTTTTGTTACACAGCTGGCTATGAACCGTGACACATGCCCCTCTTTAAGAGGAGGGGGCAGTGAGATTTCCGTCTGCAATTCTCATCATACGCCTCCAAGGAATCTCCAATACCCCATCCACAATCCACAACAAACAGAACTTCAATCAGATCCCCTCCCAAAGATTCAAGGCAACGGGTATTGTACAACAAGGAACTATGGATGTCGCAGGGCTGGCGCTAGGAGCATACAAGGATGTATATTTACTCATAATGAGTATATACAGGCTTGGGATGTCGGCTCATCATTACAAACAAGAACACGATTGGCTCTTCCAGCAGTTCCATGGCGAGTATTTGTACTTGAGAGTGTTCATTCATGTCTTTGCGGCCTTACTGAAGGAGGAGAGTGATGAAACTGAGGTACGTATCCAACTTAAACAAAAAGAAAATTGAAGATTGTGGAACCTGGGTTGACTAAGAAATTGATTGTATATAGATGATCTTCGATCATATTGGAGCCGTCGTGAAGCATCTCGAAAGTGAGCTTTCAGAATACAAAATTTACGCTCGCGAGAGGGATGATGAATATTGCCACCAATGCGAAAAGTTCACTGGGACTCAAAAGATCTCGCTGGTCGAACTGGAAAGCATCCTCGAAGGTTCTTTGTCAACAGTGACGTCGCCAGGTATCACCAAGTCAGAACGTCCAGATGGCGGCAACTCCGACACTTTCAAAAACATCAAAGCTGTCTTTTCCAAGAAAGAATCCATTTGGAAAGCCAAGGCCTGGGCATGGGCGTTGTTTGATCGTCCAAAGTTTGAGGTTGCTCTGGCAAAGTTCCGAGATCATAATAGATTGCTCAAAGATTGGGAGTATGTCATTGTGGGAAGCATCCGTTTTGGGCTCAAAATAGAACTTGGAGCCGCCATTCAGCGAGATCCAGAGTCGGATAGTCGTCTTTCGAGCTTCGCAATGCACGCTGGAATCAGCAAAATCATCGACTCTACTAATCATTCCAATGATTGTCCTGATGATTCCACAACACAGAGAAGTATGTTTCGTGCCGTCTCCTATCCGAGTTCTATTATTTCCTCTAACTGATTTGGACCGGCGGGTAGAATTTTCTACCTCTGCAGCAGCCATCGAAGCCACCAAGGCGACTGTTTCCCCTGCCCAACATCCAAGGGCATTGCATTCCGCGACAATTACAGAGCGCAAGCATTATTATTCAGATCCAGGCCCTCAGAGAGGTACCACCATATTGATGTTGAAACAACTGGAATCGCTTCTCCTAGAGGCTGGCACGCATGGCCATTGCACCTTGCCCCTCAAACGTGTAACTGATGACCCAGGAAACTCACTATTCACCTTCGAGTTTGGCTTTCCACAAGGAACAACCGAGACGACGCCAATCAGTCTACTAGCTTTGATCGATTCTGATCAAGCCTCAGATATGCTGTCTTTACCTCTGCGCTTCCATATCGCTCTCACGATTTCGCGGGCTGTCGGCGCCCTTCACGCGGATGGCTGGCTACACAAGTCTATACGCAGCGAATCCCTGCTTTTCTTCTTCAATGAGCAGGGAAGATGCATCTACAAAGATCCATATCTCGTCAATTTCGAGTATGCCCGACCTGAGGCGGCTGGAACGCTTTTAGCCTCTGATAACAAACTCGAGAGGAACTTGTATCGTCACCCAGACCGGCAGGGATCTCCCACGGTCGCATTCAACAAGATGCATGATCTCTACTCTCTCGGCGTTGTGCTTCTCGAGATTGGTGTTTGGGAGACGGCGGAGTCAATGCGGGAGGACTACTTGCTCAGGAACAACTTGAAGAACACTGGTAAGGTGTCGTCAGAAATGAGAGACATGTTCTTACAGAAGGCCGAAGAGAGATTGGGACATACAATGGGGCCCCTCTATAAGGAGGCTGTCAAAGCTTGCCTCTCCGGGCATCTGAACGAATCCTTGCATTCAAGGAGCTTCGCTTTACAGTTCCAAAAGTCGGTGATCAAGAATATCCAGGCAGAACGCATTGGTGAATTGTAGGATTGATATGCTGGGAAGGCAAGGAGACACAAATTGAAACTAGGTAGTAGTCAAGTACCATCAAGGGTGCGGGCTGACCATCATCTTCGATTATTTGTTGGTGGGCCAGATGCTGTGCCTAGTATACACCTCGTTGACGAAGCGAGCTTCTTACACTCGCAGTGATTGCCTGTTTGCACTGACAATAAGATTCTCAATGAGCTACTGAACCACGAGATCCAAAAAAACATCAGGATCCTTGACAATATGGTGATATCCTCCAACATATAATGCTCCATTTGCCTGTGCCCTAAGATTCCTTCTTGCGATGATTCAAAGCATTGCGACATCTCTTACAAACCACCACGCCACAAGACGGACAGGAAAACGCCCGATCACTAGCCTTGAAGCAATTCTTACAAGCATGCCGTCCATCCACTTTCTTCCAAAAGCTCTCATGACCACAATCCGCCATCTTGGCCCGCGCCGCCTCTTTGGCACTCTGCTCCTCACGCCTGGTCGCCTGCTTGGCCTGCGCCGCCGCCCTCTGCGCTTCGCGACCCGCCTCTCGCTCCTGGTTCATACTCTGCTGCGCGCTGGCGTACCGTCGGCGCTGCTCCGCCTGCATACGTTCGGCCTCGGCCTGGCGCGCCGTCTGGGTGCGCGGCGGGGCCGGCCACTGCTGGCGGCGCGTCTCGCCCGCGAGGATCGAGAGGACCGTCTCGGTCTCGAGGATGCGGATCTCGAGCTCTAGGAGCTCCGAGTTGAGCGCGGCGATGTTGGAGCGCAGCTCCGATATGTGGGCCGCCGTCTGCTTGGGGTCTTTTTGTCTGCTGCTTGTATCTTGATTGCTGATAGCACGATAGACTGTCTGCCACCAGGCCTCGGTGGTTTGCATGGTTGAGGGGTCCCCGTAACTGTTGCTGAGAGCCTTCCTGACTATGTCGGCGAGTTCTCGTTTGTATGCATTGCGAAAGAGAAACATTTCAGAGTGACGGCTTGTGAGATCCTCGAGTGTCTTTCTCAGATATGAAATCTTTCTCTTGAGGAGGTTGATCTCATTTTCGCCGGTGCGTGCTCGTCGGTTGAGGTCTTCGCGTGCTTCTACACGTTTGTTATCGTAGGCGCTTCGTTTTCTGGGGTCGCTCAGACATTGATATGCTGCATTGATCTAGATCTTGCTGTTAGCAACGATCGAGCGACCGTTCAGGATGCCAGAGCACTTGCTTGCTGGAACTCGGCAGTTGCGTTGGGATTGTCAGCATTCTTGTCGGGATGCTTCAACAGAGCCAGCCGCCGGTAACTCGCTTTGATCTCGTCACCAGTCGCCTTGGGTTGAACTTGAAGGATTTCATAGTAGTCTTCAGTGATCTCCCTCTCCGCCATCTTGTCAGCTGCTGAACTCGCTTCAGGAGTGTTGAGGGTAGAGCACACGATGGAGAAAGTGTTGTTCAGTAAGCAAGAAAAAGTGAGTCTGGTCAAAGCTTCATGAAATAGTGTTTCTCTGCTCTCGTCGTCGGCGTTTGAGGCCACTCGTTTGCGGCACTATGCATCAACAACCCGCATCAAACGCACTAAACACAAAGTGACGATCACAACAAGACGCATCATACAGGCTTGGCCTGCTCATGTCAGCATCAGACACGTGAATCGGTATGTCCTTTCACCGCTGGATGCGGACAGCTTTTGTTATTCTTGTATAATTCCTGCTTTGACAAGTCACAATAGTCATGCAGTGAGTTGAGTATAGTCAGTAAGCCAGGCCCTTTCTACAATCCGAACACTCGGACACCTGCATCGAGAACGGATCCAAAGTGGACCACTACGCCAGTGTCTTAGAAGTGCGCAAAGAGATTTGCAATCAGGATATATGATAGATCGCCAACAAACACGGACCCTGAGGTCCTGGGGCTTACTTGTACTGTCATATGGATTTGAAATATCTTGAACCTTGGTCGCACCCAGATTGTCCGGCAGGCGTAAATCCACGTAAATCGCGATCAATCGTGTTTTCTATGCACTGGTCTTTTTTGTCTATGCGGATCGTATATTCATTAAACGGGCATTCTTTGTGTCGCAGACACAAACGATGTTTCTTTCTCTCTACGCGGTCACTTACACAAACAGCAAAGAGTCCACAGGACTACACCGGACAACAAGCCACACTACCGCGCTTTGTCGACGACAGCATCTGGACCACTTTGACCGATCGCCCGCTCGCGGCCACTTCCGCCTTTTGCAGCACCGAAGAGTCGCGAAGGGTATTAGCCGGCTCCTTGAGCTTTGTCTTGCGGTGCATGTGCAGCTGGTCCTCGACCACGCGAGTGACGCGCTGCCGCGTCTCCCTGTCGACTTGACTGGGTGTGGTTCCCGCGGAGATGTCGAGCCCTTCCAGTTTGAGCTGGCTGTTGACCCGCCTAAGGAGGACCTCCTCCTTGAGATTGTTGACCGACCGCAGGTGAGGACAAATGTGATGAATGAGATTTTTCAGAGGCGGAGAGCCTGCCTCGTTGGGCTCGACAGAGGCGATTTTCGCAGCCCATTCCGTCCGCCACTTGTGTTCGAAGTTGTCGTATCCAGCTGCGACAGCTGGCTTCTGCTGGCCTTGTTGATTCTGACAACAACTCTTGCATGGTCTCGGAGCAGTTGCATGGTATTCTCTACCACTGGGATCCACCAATTGGTATGATAGATACTCGCGATTGTAGTGTTCTTTCAACTGCTGGATCGTGGATACCTTCACCGAAGTTTCATGACCGCAGATAAATGAGGTCCACCCGATGAGATGAGGCATTGTGAAGTACTTGCGCTGCAAGCTTTGCAGTTCTGACCACCTAAAGGAGTGACGAGGCTGGTGAGTTGGTAAAAAGAGTGACTTGTTAAACGAATGACTGGAATACTTGGATCTTGGTTAGTACCATACGTGCCGGGAAAGGGTGCATACTTGTATCGAATCGGGCAATAATGCTTCTTTGAGCAGAGTCGAATCTCTTTGAGGTTGTCAGTCGATGGCTTTGAGAGGTCATCAGGAAAGTGGACTGCCGTGTAAATAATGCATTGTACGAATGGGTGCGTTGTTGTGGTCTTTGTTTCGCCGCCAACCTCTGGCATTTTATAGTATTACCCCGTGTTTACGCCTAGACGATGTTGGTGATTGAAGTCGTAGCGAGTGATTCAGCAGGCTCGAGTGATTCAAGCTAGTGTGGACGAGATGGTCCCTGGCAGTGTCGTATAGTGAGGAAGCTGTGGACTGTTCATGTCGCAGCTGTGAGCATATACCGACCAATGCATCTTACTTTTCAACACTCCGATATCTTGACTTCCTTGATAATGAATCAAATGTACGCTTATTTTGATCTATCATCTAATGTTCTATAGGATCTATATGCACGCTATAGCGAGAACATGGCATTATTCTTTCTTCCAAATGGGTAAACAACCAGAGCAGATAGGAATAGGCCGGTCGCAAGGCCTACCGCAACTTGGATCATTTGGGCGCCCACACTAAAGCTTTGGTAAATGTTCTGTTCGTACACGGTTTGGGCATCGGTGCTTCCATTGTTGAAGAGCGGAGTTGAGATACCCAACAGAAGACCACCTTGAGCCGAAAGTCCAGAAGGAACAAGAACCATCACGCCGGCAACGACTGCTGCAAAGGCAAAGGCATGTTGCGACCGTGCCCAGAGATGACCGAGCACGCCCAAGACAAAGGCGGACGCGGTATCGGCGACTTGGGCCGTTGCGTACTGCGACACAAAGTAGTTCACAGTATAGGCGGCGCTACCTAGTAGCACTTGGACTGGAATTTGTTTCGGCCTGGATCGAATCAGAATCGCCTGAAGGACCAAGTAGCATGGTACTAGTAAAATGCGCCATTTAGGGTCCAGAGATCGAGGGCACGTAGCAGATGTCACGGCGTTCTCGTCAATCACTAGGAATAGCTGAGCACCGACGTTGATGCCATAACCAAGCAAGAGAGAGTAGATAACAGCATAGAAGAGTCTGGTAGACCCGGCCGTGACAGACTTGCTCTGAAGCTCCAAGGTGCCGCTAAGCACTATATAACCCGGCAGAATGGTGGTGATGGATGATTGGGCTATTGCACCAAAGCAGAAATATTTCTGAGACGGACCGCCAATGGAGCTGAAAGCACGAGCACCAAATGATGTGAGCAGAGCCGCCAGAACTTCGAGTACATTGGCGTAAAGAGGGTTGCGTGCTGCAACAATAATTTGCAGGAACCCGACAATGCAGCCCAAGAAGAAGGCGATAGCCATGTCTGACCACCATCCGCCATAGGCCCACAAGGCGGCGAAAGCCGATGCCAGACCATAAAATGGTACGATGAACCACGGTCTATAAAAGGGTGGAGACTCGATCAACTCGATCAATTTTTGAATGGCCTCTTCGATCTAGATTTAATTCCTTGTCAGTGCACTGTCACTCTCACTGGGGGGAACAGACTTACCGTGACTTCACCATGAACTACAGACTTGTATATCCGGAACGAAACTTCGCAGGCTCCGATATCAAGACCTTGAGCCTTGACCAATGTCGTATACGCACTTCTTGTTAGGGGATCGTTCGGATCGACTGGGTTAATGAAAGAAATGTCGGTGCAGCCGACTGTATAGTTGACGCGGCCCTCCATGTCGAGTGCCTTGAATAACGCCAGTGTATACTCCTCAATACGATGAGATGGAGCCCCGTATGCCATGAATGCATAGACCATGAGCAGAACCAAGTTCCGTCGATGGGCCAAGTCAGCCTTTGCTTGGATGTATTTGGCCTGTCTGCCGTCATTGCTGTGTCCGACGATATCTTTAAACTTCTTCAATCGTCGAGCGACCTCGTGCGGATCAACGCCACCATAACCTTTCTTTGACGGCGTTCCTGGCGTGGCCGTTCCGGAGCTGGAGCTTCGGGAATGTGAATGTGTCCATGGGTGACCAGGCGTGGGAATGGCAGAGCTCGAATCCTTGTGCTGACCTAATCCCGGTCTTGCTATCATCAGTGATGGGGCAACCTGTTTTTGTTAGTTAATAAAAAACAAGTTTCAAACATTGTAGCTTGAGGCGCTTACAAGACTCGAGACTCGACCAGCTTTGATCTTCTTGATTATAGTCGGGTCAATACCAGCATCTCCTATCAAGTTGGTAATATCCTGATGAGCTTGAGCAGATCCAAAGTCTTCCCGCCAGTCGTCTATCCAGTTGCGAAATGACTGCCATACTCCACGATGCGAAGCCGGCTCGCGATCGCTCTCTCCAGGCGGTTGCGATCCTCTCGACTGTATGGGAATGGGCCGAGCTGAAAATACTTGTTCGAGTTGGGCGTCATCGTCTGGAAACCTGGCTCGATGTCCTGGTGTGATGCGACCTGTGTCGTCGTTTGGTGATGTTTGTGCATTGTTGAATTCGCTAGAACTGAGGTTGGGGAGTTTCTCCAAGGCATCTGACGCCTCCGGACTGGTACTCAACCCGGCGACCGGCGGTGGTTGATTGTAAAAGTGTGAGGCGTCATCCGTTCCGGAGATGGCGGGCGCACCCGGCATAGCACCTTCAGCCATGTTGACTACCTGGACGATTGAGACCCTGGCCAGAAAAACACGGCAGTGAACTCCGGATGTTCCGGAATTGGATTTATTCGTAAAATTGCTCTGCTTTGGCAATTGGTTGCTCCTTCCAATGTGACGTGTTGGACCGGAAAAAGAAACACTCCTTCAATGTCGCATAAATGAGTGAAAATCCTACGCTGTTTGCCTGATGATGCTGCTCCTGGTTGGTCAAGTAGTACAAGGTATCAGGCGTCTAATGATACATTGCTGTCGTTACCCGTAAGTCGCGTGTTGATCAACTGCACAAATGAGCTGATATGGATGTCGAGAAATGGCTGAAAACGAATGTGTGTACCCGAAATGTTTTGAAACAGCTCATAATTTAGGAATTGACTTGCTGGTACAAGGGAAGACAAGAAGAAAAAAATCAATGGCCAGTTCACCATCACCCGGAAACAACGAATAATAACACGAGTCTACAGGATCGACCCAAGCATTGGAGGCTCGCGACCAGGAAGGCGCCGGTTCGTCATTGTGGATCTTTCAGGTGGATCTTCCTCCCATCTTCGGGCTCTCGGTCGTAGCAGGAACCACCCAAGCGAGCCGCAAACTAGAGAGCTAAAGAACTAAAGTGCAGGAACCCGACACTGTTTTTACTAGATCGAGTCAGGAATCACACGGGAAAAAAGGGGGCTGACGACAGAGTTTGCGTGTCGTTTATTCCCGTTGTTTGACATCTGCAATTGCACTGAAAAATAAGTTGAACTCAGCGTTTCGCGAACATTTTTTAGTTCCTTCGTTCGGCTGCAAGGGACCAGGCACATCGCCAACGGTTTCTGCCAAGACCCTAACATCCGTCCACTACGGAGTATCCGTTGACGGCTCCGGATTTGGCAGTTGCTTGGCATTCTTTGGTTTTTAAGGTTTACAAAACGAATATATCCGTCTCAACTTGACAACATTTTTTCAATGGCAGAACAATCATCCAGACCACGGTGACAAGAAGATGATCACCATCAGGTCAATCTCCTTCAGGTGCAAATCCCTCACCTATCATTCGCACCATTTCCTTGATTGCAGTAGCGTGTTTTGGTGGGACCCCCGGAAGTCCAGAAGCCCAAATCATGAGTGGGTTTTGCAGATTCCCATACTCGCACTATTCGATGTCCATGGCGATCTCTGGTGGAGTCTTCAGCTGGCATAGGCTGCTGACCAACACATGATGGGCACAACATGATGTCAGGTCACTCGCTCAATGCATGTCGACCTTGGACTTTAGTTTATCAAATTGGTCCTCACAGGTAAGAGATGGAATGATCTGCACGACCATGTTTTTATATGGATGGCATTATGGAGTATATTGACGATGCCGCACCGGGGCCGCACCGGGTCGGCAGCATTTTCTGAACCCCGACTCCGAGGACTCTTAAAATACCCCCGATAACATTGGTCTTTCATTTTTTGAAGATGTATTGTATGTACAAAATCCCCTTATGCGGCAATACCATTGGCCAAGTCGTAGCTCAACGTCTCATTGGGAGTAAACCAAGAGTCAAGCTCAGGCAGCTTCTCCAACAACAAGTCGGCCACCAGTCGACCAAAGACGATGCTGCCATAGGCGTTCAGATGCGTCGTGTCGGCACCGTACCCATTGAGGTCGTAGGCCTGCGCCGAGGTGTTGCCAATGGCGTCCACGTACTCGAGCGAGTACTTGTTAAGGTCCAGGTACGTGGTATCGGTGGCCTCGGCTGCGGCAATGGTGTAGATGCGCTGGTCGTGCAGGGAGTCGGTGGCATTGTGCTCCGAGGTGAACGCCCGGCGGGACAGAGGGGTCACGAGGAGCGGAGTGCGCCGTGGGACTTGACGTCTTGGGCGAGGTTCTCGAGGTTGGCTTGGTACTCGTCCAGGGTGATGTTGGCTGCTGCTTTCTGCGGAAATTGTTAACCTTTCATGCTCCTTGGATTTCGAGAGAGGCCGAGACATACTTGATCGTTGTGGCCGAATTGGATGGTCACGTAGACATCATAGCCATCGGCAGTCTTGTCATCGACATCGCCCATCGCCGTCGCCCAGTCGCCGCCATTGACAAAGCTCACGGTCGTGGCACCATTGTGACCCAGGTTGACGCCCCACGCCGGCGACTTCAAGAAGGAGAGGAAGCCATTTCCCCAACCACCACCGCCCGAAGATTGAACTGCAGTCGTGGAGTCGCCAGTGAGCACAAAAGCCGGCGTGGAATTGCTCTGGCGGCACTCCTTGTGGTTCTTGAGCGGTGTGGCCGCGGCCATCACGGCCGGGAGGGCGAGCACAAATGACTTCATGTTGCACAAGGTTGGTTAATATTATAGGCCTCGAGATGATCGTTATGGGACACAATCTGCGAATACGAAAATTCAACTTACACAAGATTCTCTGATCAGGCTTATATACTCTTTGAGTCCGCCTCCCAAACAAACAACACCATTTCAGCTGTCCGTTGACGATGCTCCAAAACTATGCAGCATTCTCCAGCTTCTCCAGCTCTTGGCACGAGCTGGTGGATATACTATACAATTTTTCCGGAGTGCGGAGTAGAGGTCGCGATATCTTTTGGGGCAAAGGCCCAGCGGAGACCGCTCAATCTGGTGCCGAACTGCGAGCCCAAGACTCCTGGTTGGAGGATTCAAGGGGTAGTGGTCACTCGCCCCCAAGCACCAAAGGTCTATGTTACCCCAATATCCCCCACATCCGGGGATATGGAAGCGCTTTGATCTTTAGTGTTTCGTTACACCGGCACATTGCGTCAATCTCTTACATGCAGACTACCATCGCCAATTATTACTTGTGACCAAGTGCTGTTTGAATATGTCTTGTAATATGAGGGCTAGTGTGACGTCGTAGTGGCAAAAGCTTATCGAGTATTTCCAACTCTGAGAATGCCAGGGGAGGCATTTTGACAAGAACGCGACGCTGTCAGCCTCAATCTTCCTACTGTTCTTTGGGAAATCTCGGACCTATCGTTCGGAGGACCGAGCCTAAGAATGTCGGCAGAGTATAGATCCGCTCATCATACAATGGGCTTAATCTCTTCAGAAACACTTGATCTGGCTCTTATTCATCACGAATACTTCATAGACGCATTTTGTCTTCACTAAGTTGTATTTTCTAGCCCAAACAGGCAACTCTACATGTCTGTCTTGGATGCTTTGTTGATAAATGCCATGGACCTATCTTCTCATGTCCCAATATGATCTCTATATCAACAAGTAGAAACAACTTCACTTCCCTAAAAAAGGGATCCCAACTACAACGAGGATATATGCATGGTCAAAGTGACACCGCACAACTCCATTCCCAAACCATCGATAACTAGTCTCTGCAACGTATTGCAAGCTCATCACCATATCCATAACCCAAACCTGATTGATATGCCCGAAAATTTGTGAGTAAGAAAATAAAGCGATTGTGTTGATGCGACAGTGGTGCGCGGTAATGTAAATGTAGTACAAGAGCATTGTGGTATACGTATGCTCGGTGAAAGAAAAGGCATGAGCATGACGATGCTATGAGCCTGTAATGGAGTAAAGGAAACAAGTGTGTACGCCTCAGTGGTCGGTCTTTCAACGCCGATGATGACTGAATCTCGTAAAAGAAAACTAGGATGCATCGCATGAATCGCGTGCCGTCCATAAACATTAGTAACGATGTTGTGTTGTGGTTTGTTGGTTGTGATGAAAGGCAAAGGGCCTTCCTCTTATGTCGATGTAGTTTTTTGTCTTAAGTCCCCTGAACTCCAGAAATAGAACGCTGCTTTTGCTCTTGCTTTTGTTCCAATGAGGTTCAACCCATCTTGACAGACTCCAAAGGATACTGGGCGTGGTGGTTCGATCCATCGTGGTAGATCGCCTCCTTCTGCTCTTGCTTTCTCTTGCCCAGTCTCTCACACCACTCCTCGGCGCTCACAATGGTGCCGTCAAGGACTCCGGACACTTGCGACATCATGTCAAGACCTTCTTTGGCCATGAGGAGGACTGTCTGCGCGCTATCCCGCATCTCCCTGTCTCTGGCGGCGCCGCCTTCCTCCACAGCCTGATCCTCACGAGCGGCCTGCTGCTGGACAAGCATGTTTGCGAGGGCAAATCGCTGAGGCAGACTGGTGAGATGGCGCCGTACCAGGGCTCTAGCATTTTCAGGTAGAGCACCACCGGCGTATTTGCTAACGGTGTTGATGACATCCTGAAGTGTTTTCAAAACGTCGGCTTTGAGGGAGCTGATTCTGTCGACCAATTTTTGTCTGTCGTCAGCTTCGCTGCTTGAGCTAGACGAGGATTCGCCAGTCTTGTCATATCTGTCAAGCGACATCTTGAGTGAGTTGATAACATTGCCAATATGTACGTTTGCCCATCGTAGCCAGCTCAGGCAGTATTTCAAGCTACGCAGGCTCTCTTGGCTCATCGCAATGCTCAATCCCGATGTCGACATGATCAGCCGGGACTGCCAGGCCGATGAGTTGGGCCTTGGTTCCGCTTCATAGGCTGGTGATCTGTGCTCGTCATAGGCTGGTAGAGTATCAATAGTACTCGCGATCGAAAGCCTCCTTGGATCGTTGGGGTCATATGTGGGTCTTGGAGTCTCCATTCCAGATGTGATCTCGTCTGAATCGATCATCATGGTGTCTGTGCCATCGTCTCCCTTTCTCCTCTTGTTGGACCCTTCCTCAAGATCCGTCGAGCTTTGGGACTTGTGTCGCTTTCCACCTCCCAAGAACCACCTAACTCCACCTTCAACGCCCGTCGCTCTTCCAACCGTCCCGACGGTATTGACGACAGGCGTGACATAACCTTCGACATACTCTGCACTAGTCTTGAATCTTGGTGAGTAGTTTTTGCCAGCAACATACACCGTCTGCGTTCCTTCTATCACCCCTCCAAGCAGTGGGTGATTTGTTGTTAATAATTGCAACAACGGCTCCGCCGGAGCTTGAGATCGTGACCTTGGTGTTGAAGGTAGTGATTTGTCCAAATGACGAGGTGAAGATACAAAGTCTACAATCATAATATTGTTAGCATATATTGCACCATAACGGAGGGAAGCACTGCTATTAGCAGGCGACTATACTGACCTGCCCTCAGATCACCCAGTGCTTCGGCCGCAAGCCTAACGTCTGGGTCATCGAGACTGACGCTGCTCGATCGATCGTGATCGAGTGTTTCTGGGGACGCAGCGCTGATTGCACTGTTACTCGGAGAGTCGGCTTCCATTCGCAGTGGATCGGCTTTGCCCTCTACATGGCTCGGCGTATAGTACGCACTATACGGATTTAAGCTCGGCCAGTGGGTTGGTTGTAGCTGGACTGGAGGCGGCGGCGGAGCATATGTCGGTGGTGGTGGTATTGTCGGCCGAGTTTGCGCTTGTGTTGTAGGTGGAGGGTTGATGTACGAGGCTTTTGGCGACGAGACTGTCAATGAGGATAGCGATGGCAATGTGTTATCCTTCTTCTCATTGTAGTAGCCGTTCTTGAGCTTCAGAGGAGGCAACTCCGTCTTTGGGGTATCCGGGAATCCGGCGGGAGACTTGCGATCGGCATGTAGAGGCGCATATGAAGGCGGAGGAGGATACATGGGAAGTTTGAAAGGCCGGTCGAGTGATTTGAAGACGGATGCGACGTCTGATGAAGGTGTTTTTCGGCGCTCCGTGGGATAGAGATCGTGCTTATGATCGAGCCCGGCAGCGATGGGACCATTAGCCGGCCGGGGCAACATGTGATTGTGCTCCATAGTATCTACGCCCAGGCGGGAAGCCGAACGGCCTCCTAGCACAATGACTATGAGTCTAAGACTTCACGTAGGATGCAGCGCATTTGTGCAGGATTTTTTGCGCCAAAACTGGGTATCGTTTTGATGGTTGAAAGTAGAGGAGCGCGTGCGCAGGCGTAGGGAACTTGATCGTCCAGAGGGTACGCCGGTCGGGAATCGGTCCACCCAAAAAGGTGTGGGCAAACACGGTACAGTCTGACTCGCGAGCGGAGCGAACAGGCAAATCAATTGGAGTTCCAGTGGGAAAGGGTCGTTTTACATAGTCCCACGCAAGCAGCGAGCGACGACAGCCTTATGCGGACGACGCTTGCGCAAGGTTGCTATTCTGAAGGGAGAGCAGACTATGGGGAAAACGAGGGTTGGGACTGGCCGCATGCGTGCGCATGTGGGTTGGGATTCGAACGATAGTAGTAGTAGTCAAGTACGGAATATGGCTGAAGAGGAGGTAGAGTTTGACGAAGACTTGATGAGACGAGTGACGGTCGTCGCACCTAGAGCAGTAGAGGTGTGCGTCGACGCTTGCGATGGTCTGGGGGTCCCAGCGCAAACTGACCTGGGTTGCTTGAGGCAGAGCGCGCCTGAAGCGGGTGGCCGTTGGACTTGGATGGGCTGCTCTGCTCTGCTTCTGGTTTGCTTTCCCCTGGGAGGCTTGGGCTTTGGGGGGGGGGACCAGGCCAAGGTTACCACAGGTCCTGGCGCTGGTTGACGACGAGGGTGGTCTGGCAATTCTGGGTTTGTCCTCGGGTCGGCCTGTGGTTACGCCGGCTGGACTGTGGTCGACCTGTGGTAAAAGCTGGGGTCGGGCTGGAGGGCAATGTCGATGTGCGAGACACGGCTCGCTGTCAGTGGTCAGCTGGGTGCAGACAAGCTGCAAGAGCTGCAGGGTCTTTGAGGCACTGCTCCACTAGCAATCCATTTGGGCGATGGCGCTGCTTACGGAGGGCCGATCTCTTTTGAGGATCTTCTCCATGTGATAGCGCTTCTGTTCCTTGGGCAAGGTCCCAGTTCCGTAGTCAAGTTTTACTGGCGATGACGCCTGGCTTGCTGGGCTGTTTATTACTGTGCCTCCGCCGTCCCTCGTCCTGAAGCATCGGCAGATTATGCGACGGCAACATCGCCTGGCGCGGGCCACACCGACCGCACACCAGAATTGATAATCGACGGTCGCTGCAGAAGTTATCGCCCCGGCAGTTTTCACACCATCATTCAAATACAAGATGAAGGTAATTATTCAATTAAGGGAGGGCCACATGATTATCAAATTTGCCCTTGATGAGTAAATGCGATGCGACGGGCGCGATCTCGCGAGTCTCGTTCCTTGCCAAGGGTGTGTTGGTTGAAATGGCGCCCCAAGCCGGTGCTCTACTCCATCGACCATCAGCCAAAGGGGAGCATCCAGTGAGGGATGACGGAACCACTTTGGCAGAACCTGGAAAGCACGTGTCAGTGAAAATGGCATGTACCGACCCTCCAAGCCGTCTCGGGCTCCTCCATTCCCACTTTGACTGCCCGCAAAAACTCAAACAGGCGCGGGCGGATTTATGGTTGTCATTGGCCGGGTCGTTAAAGCGTCTGGAAGCCAAGCATCCAGGTCTGCGTATTAGCATATTTTCCGTCAGACAATTCACATGCAAAGAAGCAAGCACAGAAAAAAGCAGAACGCGCTTGGCTTGGCTTGCTGGTTGGTGCTACTACACGAGGGCTGGCTAAACAGCCCAGCAACCCGGCTTCAGGTCCCTCGCAATCCGATTCGCAATCCTTCAGCTGCTACGCCGCCAGTCACAAGCAAATTGTGTCGTCAAAGTGAGGCGCTGAGTCTCTCGTCTCTCGTCTCGTACCGCGGAAGCACGTCGTGTTCGTCGTCCAATTTTTGAAAAAAGTCGAAACATTTATCAGACGAACAAGGTAAAAAGCCCTATGAAATGTCCCAGGACAAGCTTTGAAGCTTCGGCGTCGGACAATATCTGATCATACATAACAAGCCTTGGTGGATGCAAATTGTACCAACGAGCCGGTCTCGCGGATCCCGTAGCCGTGTGCCAATCTCCTTGTGCACCTGCATTGGATAGGGGCACACGCAAGACGCTTCGAGTCCGAAGATCAATACTTCAAGGGGTGGGCAGACATGTTTGCACTTGACATCATGTCCATCATGTGAAAGTTGCGGATGTCGGCAAATATGTCCCAGACCTGAAGCCAAAATAAACCTAATGCACTCTTGAGAGAACTAGATTGCACGTATGTAGCATCGCGCGAAGAATAATTCTTCAGCCTGCGAACCAGGACTCAATTGTACCTCGTGTGCCTTTTTCATAATCCAAGCCCACGATTAGCAAAGCAAATGAGCTGTCGCACGACCTCATGTCAAAATTGCCTGCTCCGTAATGTACCTGGATCATGATACTTTCGTCCAGCATTGCTCTTGGCTGACAGTCTAGACACTTGTTGTTCAGATATTGCACCGACATCGATCGTAGCATTTTGCAGTCACGATGGTGGCATCAATCTGACGATTGCGACCCCGCGAGCACTCATACGAGTGCTACTGTAAATCATGTGTTTACTTCATGGAATGTCCGACGCCTCTGACACCGCCCAGGCAACGATAAGTTTGCCAATTACGGCGCACTTGGGCAGTTCTTATGGCATCTATTTCTTACGAATCCTTCTTTGCGTTGCTAAATCGAGTGGAACCAACGGCGAACACAGTCGGAACCAGCAGAATGCCAGTTTCAGTCGTGCGATGGAACACCTACTGTCTAATGAACGCATGTATGTAGAAGGGAAAAAGAAGTAAACATGAAGCTGTCCACGACGATTTTTATTCAGAACCGTTGGTGGGGAGCTCCCCGCTTTACCTGGTCCAAGCGCCTGCTCTGTATTCTGGCTACGGAATGCGGGTAGCAGTTGATCCGCTGTCTTGGGAGGTCCCTTGGGCTCTCCTTTCCAGCGCAGCCAGCTGCCATAACGCCCAAGCAGACCGCCAAGCTACAGCTCAACCATTGAACGAGGGGTGGCCAGGTACCGACTCCGTGATCTGTACATACGTATCGCTTTAACTGTAATCACATCGACCTCCAGGCTTCAGGATTTCTCGCCCATTGCATTTCTCAACAACGACAGCGCATGCGCATACTGGTCTGAATCGCCTCGCCTGGCCTCAGTGCCGCTTGAAATCAACTATTGCAAAATCCCAGCCGTCCTGCCTAATTAGCTGCCCGACAACATGACTTCAGCGCTCTTCTTCCTCGACCTCAAGGGCAAGGTGAGCTATGCCTTCCAGATTAACGCTACACTGAACACGCCAAGCGCCAATTCGACTAACGCACAATGTCCAGACCCTTCTTGCCCGCAATTACAGAGGTGATATTCCTATGTCAGCAGTTGAGAAGTTCCCTATTCTCCTGAGCGAAGCTGAAGAGGAATCCTCTGCCGTCCCACCATGTTTCTCTCACGAGGGCATCAACGTAGGCAAACATGACAATACCAAATGGCTGCAGGGTATCTAACCAAACTCTAGTATCTCTACATCAGACACAACAATCTCTATCTACTTGCGCTGACGAAACGAAACACAAATGCGGCCGAGATATTGCTATTCCTACATAAGATTGTTGAAGTGTTCACAGAATATTTCAAGGCACTAGAGGAAGAATCTATTCGCGACAATTTCGTCATTATATACGAGTTACTCGACGAAATGATGGATTTTGGATACCCGCAGACGACCGAGTCCAAGATCCTGCAAGAGTACATCACGCAAGAGTCGCACAAGCTCGAGGTCCAGGCCAGGCCACCAATCGCAGTCACTAATGCTGTGTCATGGCGGTCCGAGGGTATTAGGTACCGAAAGAACGAGGTCTTCTTGGACGTCGTCGAAAGCTTGAACCTCATGGTTGCCGCAAACGGCAACGTACTGCGATCAGAAATCCTTGGTGCTATCAAGATGAAGTGCTACCTGTCCGGAATGCCTGAACTGCGCCTGGGACTGAACGACAAGGTCATGTTCGAATCGACTGGACGGACGACAAGAGGCAAGGCTATTGAGATGGAGGATGTCAAGTTCCACCAGTGCGTGAGATTGGCCCGCTTCGAGAACGACAGGACGATCTCCTTCATTCCACCCGATGGCGAATTCGAGCTCATGAGCTACCGTTTGAATACACAAGTAAAGCCATTGATCTGGGTAGAGTGCGTGGTTGAAAGCCACTCCGGATCCAGGATAGAGTACATGCTCAAGGCCAGAGCCCAGTTCAAGAGAAGGAGCACGGCAAACAATGTTGAGATCATCGTGCCTGTACCTGATGACGCAGACTCGCCCCGGTTCAGGACAAATATTGGAAGCGTCCACTACGCACCGGAGAAGAGCGCCATTGTGTGGAAGATTAAGCAGTTTGGTGGCAGCAAGGAGTTCTTGATGCGCGCTGAGCTTGGTCTGCCCAGTGTGCGCGGCGATGACGAGCATGGAGGTGGTATGACAGGTGGATTTGGTGGAAGTATGGGTGGCGTCTCTGCTGGCAAGGGCGCCAAGAGACCCATTCAGGTCAAATTTGAGATTCCTTACTTTACGACGAGTGGTATTCAAGTGAGATATCTGAAGATCTCAGAACCCAAGGTATGTCAAATTTGTTCCAGCACCCCTTTCAGTGCAGCTTGCTAATTTGAACACCAGCTGCAATACCCCTCACTACCATGGGTGCGATACATCACTCAATCGGGCGACATTGCGGTCAGACTGCCGGATGTAGCTTAAGCAGACAGTGTAGAGGGCAATCGATCAACTTGGGCTGCAGCCGTGGTTAGAAAAAAGCGAGCGATCTGGGATTGGCATTGCATAATACGAGAATAGAATCATGACATTTAATGCCCCCAGTCGATATATCAAATATCACGATGAGCCAGCCACAATATGAAGACTTACCGCCAGTGAAGACAAAGAACTCTTGAGCAATAGCTATGTTTTACCATGGCCTAGCCTGTGAGATCTTTACGCATCGAGCCGGTCCCCGGATTCATGATCCTTGCAAAGGCTTCTTGATGTTTCGTTCTATCCATGCAGTTATGGACATTGCTGTGCTGAAGTCTTTGTTGCCAGAAGGCCATGTGCTTCAGGACCATTCAGCTGTGACGCCCCTAAATTGTATAGACCATGGCAGACGCCTTGGCAGTGAGATGGCTGGAGAGCGGTCACTCTTGATATGTCATGATCGATGAATCAACATTACATGGAGACGATCATTGAGTTCATGTGAATGGATGTCCGGTAACATGGGATCGTTAGAATTGAATCTTATACACACATGTAAAAAGAATAACATCCCATGTCTGGAAATTCTTTCTCGATTCTTCTCAATTTCTACATATGTTCTACAGATATTTTCTTGAACATTTTATCTGATATTGCGCATTTGCTCTATTTCTTCTCCATTTCCATTTGCATACAAGATTAGTATCGAAGTACATTTTCAAAACATCGGACCAACTTCAGAGTATACCCAACGGACATATTCCAATTCATCACCATGCGTCTCATCGATACGAAGACTCACCTCCTTCTCGAGCCGTGGAAGGCTGCTGGCAAAGAGTACGCCATTCTCTCGCACACTTGGGGTGACCAGGAGGTCATCTTCCAGGAGTGGGAGCAGCTCTACCCTTCTGGTGCCATCAAGGGCCAGTGTCCCCACGTTCGTCACCAGGGCATCGATCAGAAGGCCGGCTACTTCAAGGTCATGAAGGCTTGTGAGCAGGCCCAGCGCGATGGCTTCCGTTATCTTTGGTGCGATACCATGTGTATCAACAAGGAGAGCTCAGCCGAACTCAGCGAGGCCATCAATTCCATGTTGTAAGTTGGATGAAATTCATCTGATTTGTTGTAACTCTCTTCTAATTCAGATTAAATAGCAAGTGGTATCGTGATGCCAAGGTCTGCTATGTCTATCTTTCTGACGTGACCTTTCACAACAATAAATTCAGGAATATCGGTGGTCCGAGTTTCTGCACTCCGAACCACTCCAACGTCTCTGGCTGGTTCAAGCAAGTCACGGCACGCGGACTCCATTCCGATGTCAACGAAATGAAGTCACGATTCATGGCCTCCCGGTGGTGGACTCGTGGCTGGACTCTCCAGGAACTTCTTGCACCCAAGAAGGTCGCCTTCTTCATGCAAGACTGGGGATTACTCGGGCACAAGAGTGATCTCGCCGATTTGATATCTGCTTCAACTCGTATTCACTGGAACGCACTTGAAGATCCTGACACTATAAGAAACTTCTCCATCGCTCAGCGAATGTCATGGGCTGCAGAACGTCAGACTACCGTTGTTGAGGATATGGCCTACTGCCTTTTGGGCATATTTGATATCAACATGCCCATGCTTTACGGGCAAGGGGAAGGAGCATTTCAAAAGCTTCAGCACGAGATCATCAAAACATCTGGTGACCAGAGTATCTTCGCATGGGCTGCAGTGTCAGGTGATCCGACTGGCAGGACTGGAGCCCTGGCGAAGTCACCACGATTCTTTAGAGGTTGCGGCTCGATTGTACGCGATTCCCTTTCCAAAGAAGAGCCATATTCCCTCACCAACATTGGGTTCAAGTTGCGGGTTTCAATGATCAAGAATGATTCCGAGGCGATGTTCTTCATTGGACTCGGCTGTCTCCTAGAGCTAAATGCAGAAACTCCTCAGGAAGGATCTCTTAACAATCGCAAACAAGCCCAAGTGTGGATACCAGTACATGAACAGCCTTATGGAGATTCTTATGTGAGAATACATTCACCAACATCTCAGGTATATTTTCAACATTCTTATCGTTCGCACCATGTGATCGAAAATGTCGAAATTTTTCTTCTTGAATCTCCTCCCCAACATTCGTTTGGCCAAATTCAGAGAATTGCAGGCACAAATGGGATTGAGAGAACAGGAATCGCAGTCGCAGTGGGATTCGGCAACATGAGCATTATCAGCAGGGCTTATAAGGATGTGTGGCGTCCACAGCGGTTTCGCATAATTCCCATTGGCTATCGCGGACCTCAACGCTCGTCGCACGAGATTATTGTGAGCGGAAGTTACTGTGTTATGCTATCCGTGGCATGGGATGGCTGCAATAAGCCACAAAGGCATATACACACAACATTGTACAGAACTGATACGCAAATTCTTGACAGGCTTATCGACCACCTCAACCAGATAGATTCGGCAAACTCAAACGCCAGTAGTCTTGATGATTTGCACGAACATGTGCGATCTAGTAATTACGAAGCTTTCAGTGCCGGGCAACGTCCTGGCGCGCCTATGGTAGCCGCAGAAGACGCGCCGCTGTGCGATTTGCGAAGGTTTGCATTCGTTGTGGTGGACATCATTTTCCAAGAAAAGCCGACTTCAATTCGTGATGCCCACTGAGGAATCCGAATTAGACACACTGAAGAGTTAATATACTAGCAACAGACCCACTTTGATTCAATCAAAAAGCTACCCTATAGATCCTTTCCTCTTAGGAGGCACTTCCCGTGGTCCTCTTGCATTTGACCGAATCATGCGCATCAAGTAGTAGGCTCGATTACCAGCATTGTCCAAGTCGTTTGCGACACTTGCAATGCCAGAAACTGATGATGCCGCTTCTTTGAATGTGGTGTCCGCTGGTCCGCCGGCCTGCAGGCGCCAGACCACCTCAAAGTCTAGGAAAGTGACAGGTACAGATGGTCTCCAATGGTTTTCCAGAACTTGCATTTGCTGTTTTCCAAAGAACATTAAACATACTTGTTCTTCTGGGTTACTGAGGCTGAGCACCCAATCATCTAATACCGTTGTAACATCCCCTGCTGTGATTGGTATCGTAGTTCCAAAACGAAAAGCGTCTGGGTTTCTGAAGTCGACTGTATCCTTTATTTCGACGTTTCCTTGGACATGCCAATGATACGACATATCATCCATGAGAATGCTCTGTCTGGACCACATAGATAAGCCTATATCCGTGATACTTTGCGGAAGCGACTCCGAATAATTGATTGCAACGGAAATGAAATTGAAATGCTGTCCTGCGGTTTGACCATCCATTAAACATTGAAATTGCTTTAATTGTTGCTGCTCTGCCTCGGCTTTGGACTGGAACCACCAATTGTTGATTTGGCGCAACCAATGACTCATGATTGTCCGGTCGTTCGAACAAGTATGATGCGAAGTTATTGTTCTCCTGTCGTAAGTTTCGGATACCACTGTCGATGTAAGCGCTGGTGGCGAAGGCGATACTGAGCACTGCGGGGCAGCTAGTCAGCTCAAGAGTGTAGTCGTCCGGAATGGAGCAAATTGAATTATTGTTTCTTAGTGTTTGATATTGTAGTTCCTTAGAATCTACTGCAGTAAGAATTACACCGCGGATCGACTGCCGAAATACAATATATACGTGTTGAGAAATCCATTTGATGACATTGTTTGCTTTGTCCTATAGTACCTTACCTTGTGTACGCCATCGATTTGGCATTGTGCTTGACAGCTAAGCGCCGAGTCAAGACATCGATGTCCTTGACGCATTTGGCTTGGTGTCAATGGTCAACAAAGAGTGCTTTTAAGCGCTCGTGTAACAATCCCAGTGACCACAAAACCCATGCTCAACACCACCCGTATTGTACTGTACGAATTGCAGATGCACGCAAATGATCGTAGATTACGCCTCTTTTTTGAAAATGGTCGCATTATGGGACAGATAATCTTTCTGGAGCGGGAGAATGCGGCTACTTCAATTTCTGAAAGAAGTTCAATAATAAAAGGAGGAATCGATATGATCTACAAAGTGTGAAGTCGTCCGTCTAGCACTACACGTACACAGTAAAAGGCAGCGCAAAGTCGACGTATTCTTTGGTCATCTGTTCATGGAACCATGGCACTATCAGCACAGCGAAAACCAGCAGGTTTCTGGGAAATGGAGCACACACCATATTTTTAATGAAATGGAAAAAGTTGCTATAGTAAGGGCTTACAATGACGTGCTCGACTTTCTGAATTGTCGAAGCAGTAGAAGAACGGAGATCGTACGTGGTTCTAGGGAGTAAGAGCAATCAGTGTTATAATACTCGCTGCGCTTCATAGAAGGACATCGTAGCGATGTCTTGTAAGATGCATCTTGGCTTAATCCACGTAAAGAGGAAGCATGGAAGAGTATATCCCCAGCGTAGCTCTCACAATCACATTGAGTATATTCAGGTGTCCTCCAGCGAAAATAAAAACCGTGGCTTTTATGCGCAGGTGCAATCTACTACGTCGATAGGTACAGAGTTAGTAAGTAACCATTGCATGTCAAGTGGTGGTGGTTTCTAAACCCTGAGCTTTTCCATGGAACTGGCTAATTTCCTGTGGCTATCAGCAGTCCTCGGCGATGGACACTCATATGATCAAGATATTGTCCTATCTATTGAGATTAAATCGCAGTACTCCGAATCAAATTTACTACGACCTTAAGACAATCGAGCATAGATGTTTTGTGGTACCTATTCACGAATTATCTGCAATAATGAATGGTGAGTTATCATATCCCGTTTGCGTCGGAGAATACAGCTTAAGATAGATCAGTAAGGTATTTGCTCCATTGTACTGTAGTGCCTCCGTGAGAATAGTTGATAGTGATAAATGCTCGTCTTTCCGAGTCAATGGCTGGTCTCTGCCTCGTCATTCTTCCTCATCGTATCTCCATCAAAAATAGCTTTAACGTTTTTAAGAGATGCCCGAATAGCGTCCTTGTTGTTGTTGATGAGTGTAAAGCCTTGGCTTGTTGCATGCAATAAGAATGTGTCAGTGCACCTGTCAATCAATACCAAACAACAGTGCTTGCTACACAAACACCATCGAGTTTGCGGCTCGGTCCCGGCTCGGCGGTGCACGAGTGATACACGGATCTGACAGAAAGGCTGGTCATACACTGAAGTACCAGACTATCAGTCTTGTGTTCTAGATCTTGCTGACTTTTTCCACGACTATAGGCTGAGAAAGTGTAGCACCCGCAAAAGAAGGACCGAGATCAGTGGCCTCAGGGGTCTTGACACACAAACATCAGATGGATCACAGATGAAGTAAATTGCATTTATATCAGTCGTGTGCGTGATCAGCCACATGTAATTCTCAAGTAGACTCCATTATTACTCCCAACACGTGTTCAGTATCAACGCCTGATTGTGCGAGCTATCAAAACCATGCGCAAGAACCTGTTCCTCGGAGCCGTGGCACTCTCCAAATTTGTGCTGGCTCGAGGTTCGACGGCTGATGCGGAAAATGGAATATGGTACCTGAGTCGCGACGTGGAAGGAAATCTCAACCTCACGACTCGTGTCAACTTTGAGTACAAGCCAGAGCCTTCAAAGCACCACCTCGTGAAGAGACAGTCACCAAGCCAAGATGACCATACTGGAAGACCAGAACAGGATCTCTGGCCATGGAAACAATCAGGCTCCTCCTCGTCAGACGACACCATAATCACCACAACCAGCACCAAGTCCCCAAGATCGCGCCTAAACCCCCAACGCCCACCCGCCGCCACCACCGACGGCGACACACCCACCCTCCCCGTAAAGCAATACGACTGCGGCAACCTTCAACTCGACCCCGTCGACGCCTACTACGCCAAGCGCATGCTAGCAGCGTACTGCGCCGCCGTAGGCTCCGTGGACGCGTACCAGCACCTGGCGTCAAAATACGGGTCCGTAATCGTCTATATCTGCGCGCGGGGCCACCCCGAGACGTGCACGTCAGCCGACGTCATGGGCGCCATGCAGTGGCTGGACAGCGACTGCTCTTTTGGAGGTAGCAGCAGCAGCAATCAGGTTGGGTGGGTATACAACAATTACGTCCATCCGCTGGCCAATGCGCCGGCCAACAAGTATGGCAGAGATGAACAGGGAGCAAACTTTTGCTAAGAAGATGGGGAAATAACACTTATCATGCAAGAAGGGAAAAGACAATGGTAATACTAGTAGATGGGACGATATGCAGTATTAATTGATGGGGAATTGTCACTCGAGGTCTTTTTTTTTTCGTACAAGGGGTTTCAAATAAATATAATGCATAAAGACTTTTGCTAAATCAATCTAGCTTGACATACTCGTATGTTTTAGAGACCAGGCTTCTTCCACCTCGTCGAGTTCAACCGCTTACACTCGGGTCTCTCCCACATTCCCGTATCGCCAAAGTCGAATTCTACAGTTGGCCGGTTGAGCAGTACCCGGTTCACTGTATTGGGCCACCAGTCAGGGTCGCCCTTATTGCCCCAGCATTGAAGAGTCTCGCACATGACGGGCAAATCGACCTTGTGGAGCAACGTGGCCGCGACGCCTGCAACGTGGGCCGTGGCAGCGTCGTTGCCGTCGATCTTGCGGTACTTACCCCCATTGGACAAGCCCTGCGGCTTTGACGTCCTAATACGCATGGACGGGGCAAAGATATCAATGCCCGGATCGCCATTGTAATGAACCTCCCAGTTCTTCGGGTCGGGGAACCTAGGGTGTTTCATGCCAGGCTCCCATCCCATTACAGTGCAGGCCGATGGCTCGCCACCCGGCCAGACGTGTCCGGTGTCCCCTATATTCCAACCGCCACCCGCTGCGACAAAGATCCCAGCTTTAACCGCATCGGCTACCGCAAGCCTGGCAGGCGCTCCATCTACTCCGTGTGCGTTGCAACCCCAGTGCCCAAATAATATGATGGCTTGGCCAATACCTATAGGAGCAATACTTAGTCGCGAAAAGAAACAAAAGAAAAAAGAAAAAGGGGGAAATAAGGGACGGTGGTTGTAGGGTAAGGCGTAATTTCATATCGGCGGTGTTGGGGAGACTCACGGTTCCTCGCTTTGATATCTTTCACTGTCCACTCCATTGCCTGAAGGAATTTGTCTAGATATAGAACGTCTTCACGTCCAAAGATGTTCACGGATACAATGCGAGCATTTCGTGCCACGCCTGTAGTCGTTCCGGCAGCGATTCCGGCCATCCATGTTCCGTGCAAGCCTCGCTTACGTGGCCGTTTACTAATGAGAGTCAGACACCTTCAAGATCATGATGGACGGGGGTCTCAATGAGCCCTCCAGCACTGCTCAGAGGTGAGATAGTCAACTTACTGGTACGGTCCCGGGTGGATGTTCTCCTGATGCTCAACGCGGCCGCCTGAATGATTCTTAACTTTAAATTCCGGATGTTTCATGTCGACACCATCATCAATGATGTAAATCCAAGCACCTTTCCCACAACCTTCAGGGCAGTGATACTTCAGCTCGTCACCTCCAGATATGGCCTCCAAGTTGTAACTCCTATCCTTCTTGGCAAGGTCATAGGTCTGGTAGGTCAGTTCTCTTCGGGCAAGATGAGTCTGGTTGGCTGGCTTGGCTTCGAAATTGCCGTTGTCTTCTCCGCCGTCTTTGTCGTCGTCGTCTTCGTCCCTGGGCAGTGATATATGTACACCTACGTTTGGCACAACATGGTCTACCCACTCGGAGTCATTGAGCGCCATGATTGTATCTTCCGGACCCTTCAAGGAGAATCCTCGCATCATACCAGGCCCCATGTTGTACTCGTGCGTAATCTCAACCTGAGCATCCTCGGCTCGCTTGCGGAAGTGGTGCTTGAAACCAGAGAGGACATCTTCGGGCACGTCTCGTTTGAAACCAACAATCCAATTATGGGCGATTTTCGCTTGATGATCACAATAGTCGTGTTTCTCTGGATGAGCTCCAGCTAAGGTCATCATGGACGCCCAGAAAAACAGTTTCCGAAACAAGGCCATCGTGAATAAGGACAGTCAGGGGACTGATACAATGGTACGATTAGAGACGGTGACGAGAATGATCACCTTGTGATACCAACAATAGTGTAGAATAGAAGGTCTCAGGGGAAGTGAAGAAAATGTCGTAGGGTAATGTGGGCTTTTATGAAGGATTTTTCCAAACACGTATATTTGAGAAGTATTGGGAATGGAATCGGAATGAAAGACAGATTCCAAGAATACGGACGTGTCGGAGTATTTATGCTTGAAGAAGGGAAGATTCCCCTCGGTGCGCTGCAAAGCTCTAATAGGCACTGCTCAATGAATGATAGTTGTACCTTCCACCGAGATTAGGCGCAACAGTGTCAGTGTTGTACCTTAATATTTTGACTTTGCTGCTGGCCCTAGAAGGGAAAATTAGGCAGTCACGTTGTTGGCATTGAAGGAAGAGTTTGTCTCCGCATATCATCCGATTCCCAAGATATATATTGTCAAGTTGCATGTCAAGTGGAAGCTCCTTCTTCGGCTTGTCCAACGTGTTCTCCGGTGTTGTCGTGGGGATAGTCCTTTTCACTTGCAGCTGGCAAATATCGAGCAGCGACCGTGAAGCCGGCGGCAATAAGCACGATGACCAGCCAAGCAAGGTAACCCCAAAGAATCTGCGAGCGGACCCCAATGGCATATATGCTCGTTATCGACGCAGGGGAAAAGCTTCGTAGGGCACTGGTCGCTGTTAGCGCCAAGGCATTCAGGGTCCCGAGCAGTTGCGGCGAAGGTGAAACTATCAAAGTTAGCTGATTTAGTCTCTTGTGACCGACAAAAAGGTCTGTCATGTCTGCACTTACCGTCATTCAGACATAATTGGACGCCCGTGAATGCCATGGAGATGCCAGGCGCAATAAGGCAAAAGATTGGAACAAGCACCCAAAAGAGTGTTGTGGCGCCTGAGCGAAGGATCACACTCAAAAGAGGGTTGCAAGCCATAGCAATAGGGTACGCCACACTGCAAAGACGTAGCACTCCATTTGTGCCCAAGCGGTGTTGCAATGGGGGAAAGAATACAAGGAGCCACACTGCCTGGGAGAATCCAGTCAAACCCATGAAGATCGAGATTTGAAAGGGGCTGAATCCGAATCCGCCGAGAGAAATGGGCGTAAACCAGAACACTGGCACCACCGCCGTGTAGACAATAGCGAGCAACATGACGTGCCCGTAAATGTAGAGAACCATTGGGACGTCCGGACTCTTCAGGAGCTGCCGAGTGCTCGTTGCTGAAGACTTCGCAGGGTCCGACGCGCCACCCTCGGCGCTGTCAGTTCTTTCATTGCTCGGCTGCTTCTTCAGTGTCTCCTTCACAAACAGGGCCGTCGTGATGACAGCCGTCAGGCCAATACCGCCCACAACGAAGCTCGGCAGCGCATAAGGGTATTCTCGGAACAAGGTAACGTTCCCAAACACTCTCGGATACTGCGTTGCAGGCTCTGCCAGGGCGCCGCCAATCAGGGGCCCGAAGAGGATACCTAGATTCCCTGCAAAGGCAAACCATGCAAAACTCCGAGCTTGGGTTTTCGGTGTGCTGAGCTCCGAAATCATGGTTCTGATGGTGACAATGGTGCCGGCAAAGACTCCGGCGAGGCACCTAAATAGGATCATCTGCCACAAGCTTGTTGCCAGACCGAAAATGCCCGTGGAGATGGATACGCCCACCAAGCTAAAGACGAGTACTGGCTTGCGTCCGATGCGATCAGACGCCAGACCCCAAAGCAACATGACCGACATCTGCGTCAGACTGAAAAGTGACTCAATCAAGCCTGAATAGAAGCCGACATCTGATGCTGGAAGATTCGAATTGGCCTGCAGCATGGTATTGATGTACGGAAAGATTGAGAAGAAGGCAATAGGCTCGACAACTCTGGTGTAGCATAGCAAGACGATCTGCGTCTTGTCCATCGGCTCCTCTTGATGCTCTGCCTCTCCATTGGAATTTGAGTCCGGTGCGACCAGGCTGTCTGTGACTTCTGTGTCCTGCGTAGGTGCAATCGCGGATGACGCCAGAAGTGGTGTCGTCTCACTTGCTGCCGCTCTGGGTTCATCCTGCTTCCGCACCATCTTGAATAGACTGCAATCTGGAATGACAATAACAGCCGGCAAGAATTGAGGTGATAGGAGTAAGGAAGTGAATTGCCGAGCAAAATGAGCACAATCAAGTCCGGTAATCGAATATGCTTACTCGATTATTCAAAGTGCTGCACCCAAACGGCAAGTCCGCGCGTCGCGGAGGTGAGCAACGTCTTCCCGTTCGCCGTCTTAGCGGGCGATCGGCAGCGAGCTAGCTAATTGGCCGCGGTTACAGCACCAGTAACATCAATTCATTACAGTGTAACACAGATCCATTCTGCTTGGGGAAAAATGTCAAACCTTGCTTGGTGCAGTGTCTCAATTCAATACTACAGAAAATATGGTGAGCATCACTGATCAAAGCGAAGTGGGACGCATCAAGTGAGTAGATGCCGGTTAAGATATTGGAGGGCTCAAGAAAAAATTCTTGTGCTACTTGTATTTTATATAGGTACCGCGCCCCTCCATGTTAGATGACCATAGTACTATTGTATAACTTCTCATCGTCAATCTCTGTTGCGATTGATCAGCCATCGCCTAATCATCACCTCTCGAATCTTGTATTGTTTCAACAGCGAGGGTACATCAAGGCTCTCCTTGGTTGGCGGAGGAATGTCGACATAGACAAGAACCAATGTCTTCAAGGCGGTGCTCTGAACACGATTCACCATGTGAAGCCAATGCCACGATTTATCCGTTGTGTCACGGCCCTGACTGCGCCAGTGGGGATCCGAGTAGGACGGCAAAACGATAACGGCAAACTCGGCATGACTAAAGGCTGGACCACGGTGGTAAAGTAACCAATCGCAGCCGAACTTGATGCCCGGACGAGTCACCCAACCGAGTGAGCGAAAGTGGTGGTACACGGCGTAGTGAATCAGGAATGGATCGTCTGGTTGCAAATGCGAAGAACGTGGAGGGCAGTACGAGAACTCTCTGCCGATTCTCAACAGGGAGTCGTTGGAGATGGACTCTCCAGTCTTCTCATCTTTGACGTCCAAAATGCCCATACCAAAGCTAAGCCACATTGCTTCCTCAAGGGTAAGCTGTAGATGCTCCTTGTCTACTAGCTCTTTGGGCGCCGACTCGACTGGACCAGGATCGTTGAGCATTTGTAGGATAGCATGTTCCTGAACGGGACTTTGGCTAGAATCTTGAGGCGTTGCCAATCGACTGGACAGAATACCATCGGGTATCTTTCCATTGCCATTACCGAGAATCGTCTGGCTTGGACTTGGTGGGTCTGACAGTTGGAATGTGGTGGACTCTACTTTGGGCGAGAAGCGTACACTTTTTCTGCGCTTAATGGATGCTTGACGATCACTGCTGATATCCTGGAGATCAAGAACAAGCTTGTCCTTCTCTTGTGGTGTGGTGGGCCGCTGGACATCACCGTTCTGTCGTGGAGCGGAGTGGGTGTTTTGATCATTGGCAATGGCAGGATCAATATCGTTGGAGGTGACGACACGTACGGAATCACTGAGGATGGACTCATCAACACCATAGATCAGCACGTTCAGTTCGCGCTGGGAATTGGGCAGCGCCAAGAGTCCAGCAACTTCGACAGGCGCAATACGAGCTTCCTCGTATCGCGTCCTGAGAATCGCACCTTGCTCTTTCCGCGCACGCTCCCACTTCATTTGGATTCGCTCTTCACGTCTCTTGTTCGTAAAGACTTCAGCAACATGGTCGCCATGAGCACCCTTTCGGGCCTGCTCTCGCCTAAGCCAGTTCGGCTCACTGCGACTAAGATGTCCTTTGCCGTAGAAGCCCTGCTCCCATAGCGCCCGGATGGACTTTGAATCCCTGATCAGCACTGATCGGTGAGCTGGAGACCATACTCCCTCGTATACGACAGCAGGTTCACGTGGTGGTGAGAGGACCTGCCGAAACCAAGCATACGCGACGTGAAGCAACGACAGCGGGTTACTCGGATAAAAGGTGGGCAAAGGAAAGGTTCGGATGGGAGCGGGCAGCTCATGAACCTTCCAGAGGGGAGGGCCTCGGGGGCCAGCAGGTGCCTTGGCAGCATTCGCTGCCGGCGGCATCTGATCAGCAGATGCTTTTACGGGTGGTGTCAAGGCCCCATTTTGTGTAGTGGATGTTTTCGTTTCAGCCATTGCGGCCTCTCAACCAGGACTAGAGAATGGTTAGCAATAAGCACCAAAACCAGTGTTGCAAATGCAAAATGTTTTTATGATGAAGAATTGCAAAATATGTCGCTCAGATACCGTTGTAGTCTATATTGGTAACACTCATCGAGGGTTTGACGCCCCATAGTTCCAAAAAATGTAAAAGTTGTCATCACCGCGACGTGATATATCATGATGGGATATGCAGGCGGGCGAAAATGCCACGGCACCAAAAGTGAGAATAGGACTTACTCGGATGAGGGATATTGTTCCCGTTGCCACCGGGAATGGTTGCTTGGCCAGGCCATCCAATGGACAGGTTCAAACAAGACAGCAACCAGCTTGCCTGAGTGGCCGGATGCGTTGAGGTGGTGAAGGAGGGAAGCCCTTTGAAGTCTTTGCCTGGTGAACAGGTTTAAGAAAAAAAATAATTGTAGCGAAAAATTTAAGCTAGCGAGTGACCCATGCGCCAGCCCTCAATGGTCAGCAAGCTCGCCCGGAAAATCTCGGCGGGCTTCTGACTGGGTGGCCTGAGCTTTAGTCCCGTCCACGGCGCGTTCCGCTAAGTCACGTCCACTGCAGGTGTTCCCCCTAGGCTGGGCTGCTGCGCTACAGTGGTGAATTGAATTTTTGGTCGTGTGTCGCAAACGCGCTTCGGGGATAACGCGGCAAAAGCTCCGAACCCTCGAAAGGGAGCCAGAGTCGTCAGGGGACAAGGAGCAACACTTCGACATTGCGATCGTAGTGGATCCCCTGATACCGACTGCGCTGCTTACGGAGTTCAAGGCTGTTGTTGCAAGAGTCTTTGGTTTTTGCTGTTGTGTCATTCTGACTTATTTGCCTGCTGCTTGTCGCTTGCCAATAGACGAGGCACATCGCATCACACCGACCACTCGGTATTCGCACTCCTGATCAGACCGCTCGGTATCGCACAATGTCGAGATGATTCCCGTATCCCAGGCACTTGGATACGCCTGGTTGTGTTGGGGCTCAATCGTACTCGTTGTACAAGGCATAGGAACATATGGAATGTGTGTGCCGACTCTCCCTCTCCTAGTGTTGTCGCTCTGACTTACATGATTGTTTGCAGCTTCAAGTACTTTTCGTCTGTTCCCCGGAAAGCAGTCTCGCCGACGCTCCCAAAAGACGAGATCCCTCATGTCACCATACTGCGACCAGCCAAGGGGTTAGAACCATACCTCTACGAATGTCTCAAGTCAACGTTTCAACAGAACTACCCCACGGACAAGTTCACGATACACTTCTGTGTATCTTCAAAAGATGATGCTGCATATCCAGTGATGCAGCAGGTGGTCGAAGAGTTCCCACGCCACGATGCCAAGATCTTCATCGAGAACGAGGACCCCATGTTGAACGGGCGCGAGGGCACCATCGAGAACATGGGACCGAACCCCAAGATCCGCAACCTGAGTCGAGCCTACAGGGAGGTCAAGGGAGATATTGTATGGATCGCAGACTGCAATGTCTGGCTGTCGAAGAGCGCGATTGGAAAAATGGTCGACCGACTATGTGGCTTCGCCCCTGATGGTCGACAAGAGAAACCTTGCAAGCTGGCGCATCAGTTGCCCATCGTGGTCGACACGGTCTCTTCGCTCGACCGCAACAGCTCCGAGTCTCAGGCCCTTCTCTCTGGCGCCATGGATGTCGAACACCGCAAGGAGATCGACAATTCTCTGTTGGGTCAGGGCGGCGGTCGGCTTGACGAGATGTTCATGTGCACTACCCACGCCAAGTTCTACTCAGCAATCAACACTGTCGGTGTTGCTCCCTGCGTGGTTGGAAAGAGCTGCATGTTTCGCAAGTCACAATTGGACTATGCCACAGACCCGGCGCAAAACCCAATCCTTGCCGAATCCTCTCCGCCTTTGCCCACTGGTCTGAACTACTTTTCGCACTTCATTTGCGAGGATCACTTGATTGGTGATTTGCTCTGGAAGACCAAGTTCGCGGGCTTTAGAAATCACGGACTGAATTGGGGCAATCTGGTTGTTCAGCCTGTTGCTGGAATGTCAGTCGCGGCATATGTTGGTCGTCGCGTCAGATGGCTTCGAGCCCGGAAATGGACGGTGCTATTGGCAACGCTGGTGGAGCCCGGTGTGGAATCTCTGCTTTGCTGCTTTCAAATCTCCTTTACTCTGACCAGCGTTCCATGGCTCAGTGAGTACCTGGGTATCGGACAGACATGGGGAACGTTATTCAAATGCTGGGGTGTTGGTGTGTTTATCTGGATGATCCTTGATAGACTCGTCTCGAACAGACTCCACGCTGGCTACAGTATAGACATTGACGAGGACACACCCGCTTTTGCCAAGGGTGCCAAGCGTGGAGGTGCCGAGAGGCGACCTTTTGGTCAGTTCCTACTTGCATGGCTGGGACGAGAGTTGCTTGCCCTGCCCATCTGGACCTGGGCAGTCTTGCTGGGAACCACAGTCAACTGGAGAGGGAGGCAGTTCAGGGTCAGGTCCGACATGAGCGTGGTGTCTGACGAACCGGATCGCTCGCCGTCCGCCTCTCCGGGTACGCGAACGCCCAATAAAATAGATTAGACGGGTAGATCATTTACGCAGTCATGACCAACCATAGATATGAAATACTTAATAATACGAGGATTGACAGTGCACACTCCTTCAAGTCATGGATGGAGGTATGATATGGGACTGCCAGGAATGTGCACTGATATCTATACTTCCATACCAATTGTGTATTTCGTACCGTATCATGGGTGAAAAGGGATGTTATACATTGCTTGGTCGGGACCGTAGGGCAAATGATACTGTGTCGTCGGTGGGTTATCACTGATATCTTTTGGAATGTTCTCCAGAGAATCTTCGGGCCGTGTCAAAGGATGGGTTGATCAGACAGGTCGTCATCTCGCATGTCTGCTACCGCACTTTCATGTCTGCAGGGTATTCAGTAAACCTGTACATATGATATGACTGAGATTCTCCATTAAAATTGACTGTGCCGCATGCAAAGGCGTCTTGGCCGCGTATCATCAAGTTGTGCTTGCCTAATCTCATTTGGTCAAAGTATGCTGAGATCGAGGCCACAACGATTCTATGAACACAACACACATAAAAATGCTCACCCATTTCAACACTGTCACGTAAAAGAGAGAAAGCTTTTCAGAAAAATGCAGGTAAGAAAAAGCGCAAGATTGGGGCGCATTGCATATAATCCCAGTTGTGGGTCAACGTAAAGGATGTCAACCCATGTGTTGTTAAATCTGACTGGCTCGTTATACTGGGCCCCCATGAATTATTGCCAAGAGTATCACCACCAACATGCAGGTTGCATCACATCATGCCCGTACTGCCTGCAGCAAACTGCAAATTTGGCGAGGCCCGGGAGTTCTCCAAACCTGTCAACATGTCAAAAATACACACATTTGGTAGAAAAATTTCTATATGATAGCGCTGTTTAAATGTTGTCATTTGTCTGAACGTTTGGCTTTAGTGATGTTATACTCGCAGAATCTCCATTCACTCCTTCATAATTGTCTGGGTTCGCCTCGGGACCGTTGAAAATCCGTTGGAAATCTCGGTTCTGTCATTAATAATAGTACCTTGCTTGTATCTCATCAAAGACCTGCAGGTATCAGGTAAGCACTCAAAATCTCTCCCTGGGCACTGCCGATGCAACAAGGAATGACAGACCCGATCGTCACAACTTTCACCACATCTGGTTTGTTTCCTGCAGCTCGCGATGTATGCTGTTCTTTTCTGGATAGGACTTCATGACTTTCGGTAGCCCGACCTTGCATCCGTTGTCCTGTCAAATCTAAATACCTTGTATATCGTACTTTTCTCGTGCTTCCCCAGATTTCGCAAGGGGAAGGCGCGGCAGTAGGATGCCGTTTGTGGACGATGACTTCTAGATTAAGAAGACCTCGCCCATGGGTCGGCGCTGTTTTGCTTCGTTCCGTCAGATCAGACTGAATGGTCTCTATCACTCATCTTGAGTCACTCTTTCAATTCACAAGATGCGTTTGCAGGCCTCTTTCTTGTCTCTGGCCTCTTCGGCCATACTTCTTGGCAGTCTTCCTTTTAGTAATGGTCTGGATGTGCCAATTTTGAGCGATCTTGGTGATCTTCTCAGTGGCATTGGTGTTTCCATCACAAACCCCATTCTCTCTGCAGTCCAAGCCGTCCTGAATGGCGATGGTATCGTCCAAGGCGTTCTCGGGGCCGTTGAAGGCGCGCTGGGCGTCGAGGCAACATATGACTATGTCATCGTAGGCGGCGGCACAGCAGGAAATGCTATTGGCTACCGGCTTGCAGAAGCTGGATACTCGGTCGCTATCGTCGAGGCTGGACTATACTATGAGATCGCCAAGCCCGTGCTGGGATCCACTCCCGGTGGTGATATTATCGGCATCGGCTCCAGCATCCTCGACTCGATCCCAACGGTGGACTGGGAGTTTTTGACGGAGCCCCAGGTTGGCGCCAACAATCGCGAAGTCCACTACGCTCGTGGAAAGTGCCTTGGAGGTAGCTCGGCTCTTAACTTCATGATCCACCATCGCGGTAGCAAAGGAAGTTACGACATGTGGGCTGATGAAGTCGGCGACGCTAGTTACCAGTAAGCAAGAACTCCCGCTTCTGTCAATACGTCATATGCTGACCTCAACATTACAGATTCGACTCTCTACTTCCTTATTTTGAGAAGGCTGTCAACTTTACGCCTCCCGACACAACCAAGCGCCGCGCCAATGCTTCCACCCAATACGACCCTAATGCCTTCACGACACCTGGTGGTCCAGTCCAGATTGGTTATACCAACTGGGTTTCTGACTGGGCAACTTGGTTGGAGAAGGGAATGCAAGCTATCGGTATGAATAGAACAATTGGATTCAGCAGTGGTGACTTGCTCGGATACCACTACTCACAATCTACTATTCGCGCATCCGACCAGACTCGGAGCAGCTCGGCAGAGTACATCTACACTGCCGTGAATGAAGGTCTAGAGAGCCTCAAAGTGTACACGCAGACTCTGGCGAGAAAGGTCTTGTTTGATGGAAACAACACTGCCACTGGAGTTCAAGTTACTAGTCTGGGTGTCACTTACAACATCAACGCCGCAAAAGAGGTCATCTTGTCAGCTGGGTCTTTCCAGTCTCCTCAGTTGCTCATGGTATCTGGTATCGGCCCCAAGGCTACCCTCGAGGAATTTGACATTGGTGTCATTGTCGATGCCCCAGGTGTTGGGCAAAACATGTGGGATCACATCATGTTTGGTCCCGCCTACCAAGTCAACTTTAACACCCTGGATCGTGTGCTCCATGATCCTGTCGTTCTGGCCGAGAGTCTTGCCGAGTACGTAGCAGACGGCACCGGCCCTCTTTCCTCAAACGTGGTCGAGTTCATTGGTTGGGAGAAGCTTCCTGACGAGTATCGCGAAACATGGTCCGCTGAGACCCAAGAGGCTCTTGCCCAGTTCCCCGACGATTGGCCAGAGGTTGAACACATCTCTGGCAATGGCTACATTGGTAACTTCCGCTTTCCCGCCCTTCAACAGCCGCTGGATGGAAAGCAGTATGCTACCATTCTTGGTGCCATGGTGGCTCCGGTCTCTAGGGGCAATGTAACGATAAAGTCATCATCTACTACAGATCTCCCGCTGGTTAACCCCAACTGGCTGAGTGCTAAAGCGGACCAAGAGGTAGCAGTTTCCTGGTGGCGCCGCATGCGCGAAGTATGGAACACAGCGGTTGTACAGGAAATTGTTATCGGCGAAGAGTACTGGCCTGGTACAGATACAGACACGGATGAGGAAATTCTCGCAGTGATTCAAGATGCCTTGATGACTGTATGGCACGCAGCAGGTACATGCAAGATGGGTAAGGAGGGAGATGAGATGGCCGTCATTGATAACGAGGCCAAGGTGTTTGGTGTCCAGGGATTGAGGGTAGTGGATGCCAGTAGCTTCCCAATCCTGCCACCAGGCCACCCTACGAGCACCATTTACGCACTGGCCGAGAAGATTGCAGACGGAATCATCAATGCGTAGACGAGAAACTTGATAAACATCAGTTATAGTTAATATCAATTCCACTGACCATCACATACGACCATAGCTCTTCGACATCCTGGCATCTCGTCCGCTCTGCTCCAGATAAACTGAAAAGCGCTCGATCTGAAGCCGGATTGGTGACGGTTGACGACTTTGAAGATGTAGACCTGCCAGATTGCAGAGAATATACTGCTATACGGCACAAGCCTATACTGCCCGCCTGCACTCCATGACATTTACGCCCTAATCAGATAATAATTTAGAGATTTTACTATTATTCACGTCTCATTACTACCATTATGCCCTCTCCCCCCCTCCCTCTTCCATTAAAGCCTTCCAATCAGTCTCTTTTGGCGTCCAACCCAGCTCGTGCAGCTTGTCAGATCTCGTTCTTTCACCACAACCCCACATGATGGGACCAAATGGATGGATTTCTCTTGCGGCGTCAACAGAGATGCTTTCTACTTCTCCAAGACCTAAGCGCTCACTGACAGCTTTGGCCCTTTCCACCATACTCAGGTCCCCGGTACGCACAAAGTAGTAGCCGTCTCGATTTACTCCTACTTGTCCGCGTCTCTCGCCCCCACTCTTCAGTGCCTTGTCCATCAAGAACACGACCGCATCTCCCAAATCACCCACTGAAGTCCACGACCATGTTGCGGTACCCTCGCCAATAACAAAGGCCCGTCCACGGCTCTTGACCGCTGCATAATAAAACGCCGCATTGCTCTCCTTCTTCAGAGGACCCTTGCCCCGGCCCCACAACTGACCAGGTGAGACCAGCATTGTGCCCACCCCTTTGGCAATACTGTGAGCGACGATGGCTTGATCAGCACCAGCGTGCATCCGATCCTCGGGAACGTTCAGTATTGTATGCGCGTCCGTGACATCGCTCCAGGGACGGCTGCTCGCCCTGAGATTCCCAGTGATGGGCTTCGAGAGGTCGATGAGACTACGCGGGCCGGTCAGACTGATGAGCCGTGGCTTGGGCGATGCAGTGGTGGTGGCACGGGATGCCAACCCATCTATCATCGCGCAAACGGCGGGGACATTGTCACCACTAGCGTGGATGACGAAGTCGACCTCTGCTGCCGTGGATGTGAGGAGAGAAAGTGAGGAAAGTTCGCCGATGATGGGAGTGAGATTTGCATAGACTGATTGGAGTTCTTTAGCAGCACTTTCCTCACGCACCAGAGCTTTGACGCGAACACTAGGATGTGCCTTTAATAGACAAGAGAGGATAGTGCCACCGACGAATCCGGTTGCACCAGTGAGAAAGATACAGTGTGGTGTGGGCATTGTTTTAGGATCAGGCTCCAAACTCATCATCGCGAACGAATTATTCAAGATAGGAACAGGGAACATTTAGCTACCGTACAGGTAAGAAAGTCTTAAAGGGTTTCAATTCTATAGTTGTGGTGCTCTCTACTGCGGCTGATAGCACACGCTAAAGTAAATGACTCACAAAAGATGATGATGTTTCATTCTCTGTCGCTATTTATGGATGCTATGAGAATCCTGCAAGCTACTGGTCCCGTGACTGTGATTACTCAGCTGTGACTTAGCTTCCGGGTTCGTATCTTTTGGTATTCACAGCTGATAGGTTGCATTTTGCATTCCGCTGATATACTTGCGAAATTGTCTCCTGGGATTGACAATGATTGTCAAATTGCTACAGTAGAAAGAGACAGGGTAGCGAATGTTCTCTTGAGCTGTGAGTGGGAGCACAGCGGTGGTAGAAATGTGTTGCCGTCGCAGTCCTATCAAAACTTATTTCTCAATTGCCTCCTGATGTACAGTTTGAGTAGTAAGGATTTTGGAGGGAAAGGGCGACAGCGGCATCCCTCAGTGTATAATCAATGAGTTTTCCGGGCCCAGGCGCCAGCGCCTCGTCGGCATCAAAATCCGCGGGAAGACTGGCAAATCCGCCGAATTCCTGCCTAATCGTAAAGTCATTGCGGACGCCCTCCTGACTTACGGTAAAATTACCGCCGGGCGATACCTCTCCGGTCAGATTGTTGACAACGGACGCGTACTCGGTCGTGGCGACGTCTTGGGAGACGCCGAGCTGGGCTGCGATCGCGCCAATGGAGCAGGCTGAGTTGGCAGATTTCTGGAGAAACTGATTTGCTCCATACATGGCCGCTAAAAAGCGTACTACCAATGAAGACTCGTACGGGTCCTCAATGTTGGCCTGGCCGACCGTGAATGCGCTCGAGGTGATGGGAGCTACCGTATCCGAGATCCGGGCCAGAATATTGGGAGCACTCCCCTCAGGCAAAGCTTGCCCCTCGGCCGTGAATGGGTAGGTGAGAATTGTTGCATAGACGGCTGTTCCGTTGGGAAGCACTCCGTTGACAAGCGCCGAGTATCTGGCTGTCGTGGCACCCACAGTCTGAGCGCAAAAGTTAGACTTGGTATCTCATCACCTTTCGTGGAGTCGAACGTACCATGAAATAGTAGTCACTGGCGTTCAGGAACAAACCATCGGCAGCGAGTGAGTTTTGAAGCAGATATGCGTAACCGCTGACTGGCGAATCCACCATGATGGGTTTGCCTTTCAATTGACTGATGTCGGTAATGTTCGGGACTGACGCTATAACGAGATCCGGTCCTTGATCAAGCTGACCGAGCACCGTCACATTCTGTGCTTGGTTAAACCGATAGTTGAGGGCATTGTCGATCGTTGCCGTGAGGATGTCATATTGCCCGCTGAGAATTGACTGGAATGCTGCAGTGCTGTTCGGGACCTGGTTGTAGACCACATTGAGTCCGCTGGCCACGAAATATCCCAATTGGTTGGCCACCGAGTAGGTGGCGGTCTGCGTACTACATCACGATAAGTGAGTGTCTGGGCCATATGTTCAGAGTGCCTTACAATGCACCATATTGGATCGTGTCAAGAGCGCATGTGGCGGCTACCGCCATGTGAAGGATCCAGATTTTCATTTTGCCAATGGGTCGCTTTCTCTGCCGAATTCAAGACGAAAAACAAAAAGGAACAGCCTGTTGAAGAGGTGGCATGGATTTCTTTGTCAGCGAACGAATGCCCCAATGGCTTGTAAACATTGACCGGGGTTCATCAGATAAGAGATGCTGCGCCGCGGACGCGCATGATTTCGCCTTCGTCACCACTTTAGCAGTAAATCGAATGTAACTTTACTCCAAATCTGAGAATACTAGACTACGATCAATTTCCACTCGTTGCGCATTTTCGCCATCGTACGCAATCACTTCTGAGGCCGTTCAATCTACCGGGCACCATATGCTACCGGCTTGCATCTCACTAAACTCGCGTGGCCGGGCCGAGATGTCACCCCGAAAGGTTCTCACTGCGCTCAAAGAGGCCATATGGCCGCGGGTACGGCTTCGGTGATGCTCTCCGCCGAGTATCAAGCTGAAGAAGTTGATATTTTTAAATATAAAGTCTGCGCTAGTTCTGTCAATTATACCGAGCAACAAAGCAGGAAGTTGTCGCGATCAAAGTTCTCAGGGGAAAAGCAGTTATAGGAATTGGCATAGCGTTTATTGTTTCTTTTTTCATTATTAATCCAAAGTTGTTTATCGTGAAGATGTGATTTATAAAGTCAGTCTCAGGCCTCACTCCCATTAGATCTGTTGCTCTAGTCGTAGAAAAGAAGCAGATCGGCCCTGGAATCCTAGGCCGTCCAACTCATTCTCTTGGAGGCCGGATGCCGGGCGGCTGGTACGTGTGGCGATCGTTGAGCCCTAGAATATCGAGTGGCCCGTATCGATGATGAGTGGGAAGGGTACATTACTCAGGACCTCTGTGGTATGAATAAAGAAAGCAAAACGAAAAGCGAAAGGGAAAAATCAGTGAGAGAGTCATGGGATATTTTCTCATGCACACAGGCTATAATTTTCGTGACACGAATTAAATCTCTGCAGCTTGCCAGCAGTGATTGCGGTTATCTGCAGTAGATGCGATGCGTTGTTCAAATATTCTTTCCGATCAACCTTGGTAATTGCACGAAATGTTTGGTTGCAAAGTGCCTGGCAAATCTTCATGAATACCAGTAATGGCGCATTGAGCATTGGAAGCTGTTGTCTCCGTTTCTACAAGCCATTCTACTGATATAGAGCTAGACTATTCGTTGCGTAGAGCCGCGAGTCTGTAGAAGCAAGTAGTTTGTATACTCGGATATTCGGTGTCATTCTCAATACATGATAGCACTCTACCAGCAATTGATGCCATGAAATCTACGGGCGGAAGGTAGAGTATCTGTTCCTTGATATCCATGATTAGGCAAGCATAACTTATCCCATGAACCTCTCCCTGGCGACAAGACAACGTCGCGTCGTGTTTTCGTAGGTGGTTTTCGTTGGTGTCACGTATCATTGATCGTACTATGTCGCATTTACGGACTGTGAATCTTGCTTCCTCGGCCGATGGAAACCTGTACGAAGCCGAGCACAAAAAGCTCGGCGCGGCAATCGAGGGCACAATTTCCAGCTCGATATCGAGATAAATGCCAGAGGCCGCTCTCAATCCCTGAATTTTGGCTTCTCGGGCGGCGACTAGCAGATATGATGGACGATTTTATAGGCTCGCCTAAGGTGCTGGTGGTGTGCAAACAGAAATATTGGAGACGCCCACAACTAAATGGCGACAAAAGACCGGGCGGCCCGTCCCGGAGCTGAAAACCAAAATTGTATTGCGCGTACGTTTCTTTCTTGTAGAACGATACCGTGCTATGCAACCCAATCGCCCAATATTCAATGTGTTGATCCGGGCTGATCATGCAATTGTCGTGGTCACGACTTCTGCGTTATGCTTGCGAGGTTGTGTGTAATGGTGCAAGGGATTTGTATCTACGTCGGATGTTTTGTGAGAAGAATGTCGTGTTCTTGCGCCTATAAGCTTTTGTCAATGTTCGCTGGACCCCACTGATTCCTTTTCCCCTTGCATTACCAACGGTTGTACATGTGATGAGAGATCGACCCTAGGTTGTCTATGCACCCCGTGCTTGATACTTAAAATATCCCTTGGAGGAGTGTGATTCCTGACTAGCCGAGTATTCGAGGGGCGATCCAACCCTGAAGTAATGTATAATATGAACCTCGAATGTTGCTCATGTTGTGGTGCTTGTTCATAAAATGTGTGCCCCCAGTCTGGGGGACAGAGAACTTGGGGGTGGGGGAATGGACAGCTGGGGGCAGAGAAATCCCGGTAATCGAGGGCAGCTGCCTCGCATCCCTGCCCAATCTTGGACTCGGGGAAGGAGAATATTGCATACAAACCTGGCGCTACCTGTGCCTGCCCTTTGGCGATATTTCTAAGAACCCATGTCATTTTTTACAAAGCATGATTTGCTACGAGCGAGCGAATACTGTGACTGGATCACGGAACGCGAAGTATGACCTGATACTGCTCCACCCACCTATATGATCTCCCCCATCTGCCGTCGAGTTAAGGGCCTCGAGGCGTCTTACTTGGCCCACTTTCTCATCCTCTTTTCAGAACCGTTGAAACCAAAATAAAATGTCCTAGGCCACTTCAGATCATGGCTTTCTATCGTGATAGTGTTATTGCCGCCCTCGTCACCTTCCTTGTCCTCGATGGCGCCGCAGTGGCTGCCCGCCTCTATACTCGCACCAGAATCGTCTCTAGAGGATTCGGGTGGGACGATGCGGCGCTATGTCTGACATATGTAAGATTGCCTTTTTACAATCACGATTTTGACAGTTTCTGACCATTTGTCTCGTCGATAATAGTTGGGCTTTGTGCTCGTCTGTATTACGTGCTGGACGGCGATGGGATATGGTTTTGCTGCCGTAGATGAGCAGCCATACTACAACAAGAAGAAAGCAACAGAAGTGAGTACGCCCATCATGGATTAGCTTCATCAAATTACTTACAAGATGACCAGTTCTACTTTGCTACTCAGCTTTGCTGTTACATATCCTCTGGGCTCGTCAAACTTGCCGTTGCCCTAGTCCTCGTCCGTCTGGCCAATACCAAGGTTCTACGCTGGTCGCTCTACATCTCCATGGTCATCTGCGGAATATGGACAGTAGTCATGACGCTGTTCACATCATGGCTTTGTGCTGCGGGCGGAAGCAGCAACTATGCAGGATCGCAGACTTGCGGAGTCGTTGGACAGTTTCGCACCATTTCGAACATCTTCATCGATTATTTCTATGCTCTTCTGCCGGTCTGGATGCTATGGAAAGTACAGATGAGCTTGCGCCTGAAAGTCACAGCCATGTTTCTTTTGAGCCTCGGAATATTGTGAGTTCATCTGACAAAATTCAATGTCACCCCATTGGTAGACGCAGTGATTAACATTTCATCATCTGCAGTGCCAGTTCGGCAACAATCGTCAAGCTGGTCATCATCACCAGATTGCGCACAGCAAAAGGCATCGAGGAAAAGAACCTGCATTATCAGCTATTACTGTGGGCCGTTAACGAACTCGGTCTCGCCATCTTTGCTGCATCAGCTGCTGCATTGCGACCTTTGCTGAAGCGCTACTCCAAATTCTGGGGTTCATCGCATGGACAGAGCAACGACAAGAGCCATGGTAGTAACCATGATCCTACAGGCCCCTTTCACCTCTTCGACATGAAGAGCCATGACAAGAATCGACGCATTACACCACAGCGCTCTCGCGAAGAAGCGGAGGCAGCCGAGCAGGAAAGCTGGACCGAAGCTGAAAAAGGGTGGTCGAATGAAGGGTTGGTTCGTGTGCATGAGTCCCAGGTTTGAATGCTTTAGCGAGCGCGCAAATAATTTGATATTTTTCAACGTTATGGTTATGTTACTCCCTCTACGCGATCGATCGCCAACCTCGCGACGTGAACAAAAACTCGTCTTCCCGTCCATATGTAAGAATGTCGATCAGTTGATCATGCGACGGCGCATACACACAGCCAGGGGTTCTCCAAGCATTGAGGACAATATATTGAGTGCGGCTGAGCACGTCTTGGAGGGTTGAAATGCGCCCGGGATACCCGGTGAATACGGGGATCAAGTCGCGACAACCCGTTGAAAAAAAAACAAGATGCAGGCCGCCTATGAGCCGTTGTCATTTGACGCCCCGGAGCAGCGACATGACAGACATGGGCACCGTTGCGCTGGCTGCTACCCCTCTTGCAGGGCGCTGCTGCCCCTCACGTCAGCCGCAGTGCTACTGTTTGGCTGGAGACAACGCAATCCTACATGTCGGTCACTATTTGGGACATTTGTAGGCAGATGTCTTCGGCATACCGTTGGAGAATCATTCGACATGCTACGTCGAAAGTGGTTACGTGGTCAATGACCACCACGAGTAGCAGCATCTCCCATCCCTGGACCTGTCCTTGAAAGAGTCTGAGCCTGGCTCATTTTGGCTAGAAACTGACGAGTAACAAAGAAGCTGAGCAAACAAATGGCTGCAAGCAAGGGACGTGGAGACTGCTGTCACATCGGGATATGTTTGCATAATGCTGTGAAGCTTTTGGAGTGCAATTAATATCGTTTGAGCTGAAGATCAAGTTGTGAGAAACTCCCACGCCGCCAACATATGGATATGGCATAACTGATGCAGTTCAGCCACCTCAATATACTCGTCGGGCCCACCCATGTTGTTGGGTGTCAATCCTACGACCACGGACGGTATGCCCTTTGCACGGAATAACCTCGTGTCTGAAGCCCCGACGCGATTGTTGATGGTTGTCGTCGTTGGCACTATCTCTTTCACAACCTTGCAGACGTCTTGCACAATCTTCTCGAACGGGCTTGTCCACGTCGCATCATACTTTTGTACGACCCGATAGTTTATGCCCTCCAAACGCTGCAGGCCACTGCGCACCGCTTCCAGCAGTACGGTAGCCGAGACACCAATGGGCAAGCGAATATCAATAGAGGCTTGGGCGCTGTCTGGAACAAGGTTCGCAGACACTCCGCCTGCTATCTTGCCAATATTGACTGTAACTCTTCGCAACGTCTCCCATTCACCCACGCCACCGAGGGGTTCAGAGACTGGCTTGGCATCAAGCATGACCTGCTCCATCTCGTCTGAAGCCCCGACTGGCATGTTTTCGAGCTCTTTGAGCGCTGCAAGTGCCTCCATAAGCCTCTCAATGGCGTTCTTTCCGCGGTGCACATGCGCGCCGTGACAAGCGACTCCTTCGGCGGTGACTTCGATCCAGACTAGACCCTTTTCACCGATGCGAACGACGCTCGGCGAACCTGCATCGCCGCATATCACGGCGTCTGCTTGACGAACAGACTCTACATGCTCCAAAAGATGTGCAGAGCCCAGTGAACCCATTGTCTCCTCGTCGCCAGCAAGTGCAATGACGATTTCTCCGCTCCACTTGTCGGAGAACTTGGAGAGAACACTGGCGGCCACGATTGACGCAGCTATTCCGCCCTTCATGTCTGATGATCCGCGTCCGTACAAACGGGTGCCTTGGTCATTCAGGTGGCCTCCAAGTGGTGGTACGCTCCATTGCTCTGCGACGAATGGGTAAGCGTCCAAATGTCCGCTAAACAAAAGTCTCCGGCCTGGACCGTCGCCGGTCCCTCTAATGACAGCTACAACATTGCGTACGTGAGGCGCAATCTGGTATGTAGTAATATCTGCTGCTGGAATGAATTCTCGGATGAGGTCAACTGCAGCGGATGCGATAGCACACACGTCGCCCGGTGGGTTGCTGGAGTCTTGTCGGACCAGAGCTTGAGTAATCTGGACTGATGCATCCAAAGAGGTCTCGATGGTGTCAATGATTTGCTTGCGTGTTCCCATATCCATATTGAAATGTACAATAATTCCTCTCTGCACGGGAAGAAACGAATGAGTGATGCATGTCAAGTGGAGGTCTATTTCTACAATGATCCATCCCTCCGACTCCGACTCCGACTCCGGCCGCCCGCCAATCTAAGTCAAGTGGAGCAGGAATCGGCAGGATGCGACGGAGGGTTGATAGGAGCATCGGCGCGCCACGGAGCAATCAGAGTGGAGACGAGACGATCTTAGTTAGATTGTATACTCATTTTCATGCTATACTATCGTGATAGAATCCAATCACAAATTGTCAGACTAATTGACTACCTTCTCAAACCAATCCATGGTCTTCTGAGCCAAGACCGCAACAGCCCCGACCTGACAATGAGCATCGGAGTCATCCGCCTTTGAAAAGACATGATATGTCGCCTTGTCACCCAGCGCATCGGCTAGTTTCTTGGGCTGTCCCTTGAAGAAGATGTCATCATCGGCATCGCCCACAAAGACCTTGCACGTCACCTGATCGACAACTCCATCGAGGTTGAACTTGCGAAACTTGTTGACTAGAGCCTCAACGTTGCCGGAGCTCTGCAAGCCATGTGGAAGCGTCTTGTCGTCAAACATGACCCATGACCCGTGTGTCATTACCCAGCGGAGACCTGTCTCTGCCTTGCCGCTCTGGACGTCGTTCAAGATTTGGTCCGTACTCCCCTGCTTCAAACTCGTCATCAATGACTTGGGAATGATGCTAACCACGTTCCATACTCCGTCACACGCAATGAATGCCTTGATGCGGTGCTCAAATGCGACGGCGCGCAAGCCCAGCATGCCTCCCATGCTGTGACCCCAGAGCCCGAGTTTGTTGACGTCCACGTTCAAGTCTTTCTGGTGGGCGTGGAGGTAGTCGACAACGGGAGTGACCACCTTTTCCCACTCTGGAATGAAGCCCAGACCCTGGTATCGCCGGACGGTAGGCTGACCGGGTCCTTCGTAGGAGATGACATTGAATCCTCTCTCGAGTGCTGGCCATCCAATGACGTGGAGCATCTCCTCTTGGCTGCCGTCGAAGCCGTTGCCAATGATCAAGGTCGGCCTTGGACCTTTTTGGTCAACAGACGCCTTGTAGAATGTAGCTGGTACATGGAAGCCATGCGGTGTCTGAATCTTGAAGCGCTGAGTCTCGTAGGGCAACAAAGCGATTCCAGCCTCGAACATCTCGAGATGCTTTGTCCAGAGGCTCATGATGCGCGAATCTTCGGGGTTCCCATGCAAGAAGAAATCAGCAGTGCGATAGTAAGTCGCGGCCCGGAGATAGGCGCTTCTCGCAGAGGCTCGGCCGCTGCTTGTGGAAGGGTCTGATTCCCGGGCCTGCTTCTTTACCCGTTCCGCCAGTTCCATCCAGGCGGAAGCCCACGACTCAAAGTCGCCGGGCTTGATCTTGGGGCATCTTGCCAGGACTTCGGCAATGTCAGCTCCATTGGAGGTTGCGCAGCTCAAGACTCTGAGAATCTCAAAGTGGAAATGCTCATCAGCGTTGAGATGAAAGTGATTCGGCTCTCCTGTCTTGGCAGGTCCTCCGAGAGTAGTTGCGCTGTGGGCTACCGTCGTCATGATGTTATACTAGCCGATTGGGCTCTTCAATGTTATTTCGTTGCGAGCGCGGACTTACTGCATTGTTCGCAACTTGAAGTCGCACGCCTCAAGTTGCTTTAATACATGTAGACGACAACTAGCTTTCGTGCTTCGCACTGATCGTGCCTTTCCACCCTATAGACTGTCTTTGTCATGGCCGTCATATTTGGCTTCCTGGTAAGCGACGTGCCATTCAGAAACAACTGGGCGACCACTGATCGTATCGATTCGGCCGCTCGCGCTGACTACCAAGTTGATCCCGGTCGCGGTCATGAAAGACGCACATCGTCACATTTGGAGACACTCTGGCTATCATTTGACTTTCGCCATACTGCGCCGGACATATATCATTCAGCGTCTGGTGCGCGGGGCTGGGAGCGTGGGAGCTATATGCTGACTGCGCATGTCGCGCGCATCTTCGCGCGAAATGCTCCTGGTAGAGTTTGAGCGGATCATTATCTCGGCCTTCGCTTTTGGCATGTTCCAATGACACAAAGATTTCATCCTATTCTTGGTAATAACTTTTCGAAGCACGAATGTCGGCTTTCGCGCAATCTTGATGTAGTATTCTAAACAAAACATCTCTTCAACCAGGAGCCGGATGCTCGAAGACAATCGCGGAGACAAGATGGTGGAATGAATTTGTCTAGCTAGGGAGGTACGTAGTCGACGTTGGCTTCTAGCTATTGTTCACTATGGCGCCGGAGGTCCTGGTGTCCATCGTCATCGACTCTCATGTCTCATTGAAGAACCCAGTAAAGGTGCACGTGCGTCATTATACGGGCTCTGGATGGTTCCGCTTTGTCCCTTCCGTGAGGTTTAAAAATGCAGTGAATGCCATTTGCCGGCCTACTTAACGGTGGGCTATCCACAACACTACCTACGCACGATTAACCGTAATTTCGCTGCAGGTAATTTTAACGTTGATTGGGTGATAGGTACCTAGGTTTTCCCTTTTTCACAGTTGATGGGTAATGGCCAGCCTATTTCACGGAAGTTGGTTGGGGGCTATCTTGTCTCCAGAAATCCCTAGTGCTATAAAATTGAAGAACAGCCAGCTTGGAGATGTGGCATTGCTATGTGCTTATTAATTCGGCACCCATATGCTGTACAGAAATTCTTGAATACTACACGAGCGATTACTTAGGCTACAAACAAAACACCGATCCATCCACAAGACATTTCGTTAAAGTTTTCACGCCTTGACCGTGGGCCAAGACCCCAGAGTAAACTGCGAGTTACACATATTGGTCAGCTCCCAATCCTCGGCACCCATCTCGCCCGTCATATTTTCATCCCCGCGCCCACCACAAAGGCCCGCGACAAACATGGTAGCCATGAAGTGGTCATCAGTAGCGTGAGCATCGCGGTACTGGGGGTGCTTCATTAGACTGGTGGCTCGCCTCCGCAGCAAAGGACCGCCGGCGCTCTTTGTGCTGCGACGGGACGGTTGCACGCGGCCTCGTGCGCGGGCAGGACCTCTTCGTGACCGGGGCACAGGGCCGAGATGACTTCTTGGCGAAAGTCGACAGCCCAGGGCTCGGGCGGCGTCAGCTGCGCAAAGTTGTCGCGGTAGCGCAGCATGGGACCCCAAACGTTGCGGTACAGATTGTGCACCGAGCCGCCGGACCCGATAAAGAGCGTCTTGTGCTGCTTTGCTCGTAGGGGTCGTAGGGCTGCGCCTACGGCCATGTGCATGTGCGGGTCGTACTTGTGGTTCATGCTGATGAGCGTCGTAGGCGGGCAGCCCCGTGGGAACATGCGAATGAGAACGAGATAGGTATCGTGAATCCAGTCAAACTTGGGATCGGCTTCGGAGGGGATGCCGGCTGCGGCGAGATATTCCTGTATAGTCGGAACATAGGCCAGATCTGGATTCAAGGCATAGTTCTTGTACTTGGATGGGTGGACATAGGCCACTGGCGACTTTTCTGGGTTCGGGTTGGATGAGATGAGTATACCTGGTTGAGATGTTGCCCAGTGTGCGCCCTGTAATGTGTCAGTACACCGAGCTGAATAACGGTTCATCATTGTCAAGTAACTCACCATCATGACTACATGTTCTATGCCGTTCTCCAATGCTGCATTACCGCACCTCTCCCAGTAATCTGCTGATGCGTGCTCCTCACCCAACATCATAGTCGATCCATGAGAAAAGAGATGGACAGGAGCCATAGGCTCGTCCTTACTACCGACAGCCATTGCGAGCTATGATTGTGACTGTGTATGCTAGATGTGCGCAGGTGTTGGGCGTAAAGCGGAATCAAAGGTTGGAGGAGGAGGAGGAGGCGTTCTAGTGGATTATAGACAGCTTTGGTGACTGACTTGAATAGCTTCTCAGGATAATGCGAGAAGTCGCGTATGAAAATACGAAAACCAGGAGTAGAATTACCAAGATCCACTTCCGAATGTATCAGATATTCTTTACCAACGATTGAATGTCGATTTACCATGCAGATGGCAAAATGCACCCCCAAGTTTCCATGTGCTGTCCCGTTCCGGCAGAAGTGGGCGAAGGCGAAGCGCGCTGATGGTAGTCACGGCAGTTCCCCCACCTCATCCCGGTCCCCGCTCAATCTCCCCGAGCTTATCGCTAGCGTGAGCGAGAGGACCTATGCAAGTGCTTTGTATTGGTTTGCCTTTTCTGCTTCTTCTGGGTTATGCAGTTTGAAATTCACAATGACATTTTGATGAGTTCATCAGTAAGTCGTCGATTTCAAGTCATCATTTCTGTGACAGATTGCTTAACCATTCTCTGCTGTTTGCGCTGTTCAAATGGCGAAGAAAGTGCCGAGCTCTGGAATCGAAAAAAAAAATGACCAAGATTAAAGCAAATCGATAGAGTGGTCTCCTAGTTGTGAAAACGAAGTCTCATAGACTAAACGAAGTTTGCGCTCGAAGTTATTCTCCTCTTGGCACGGAAGTGATACGATGAAAGAAAACCTCTTCGTCAGCTCTGATGTCTGCCCAACTCATTTCACTGCAATTTTAACCTCGCCAAAGAGAGTCAACATCTGTGCTACAGATAGGACATGGTGGTTTCGTGTACATGGATCCGTGCTTCGTTCGGTTGGACCTTCACTGCAATTTTAGCACCGCCAGAGGACATAATATCGCGCCTACGAAATTTTGCGGTCTGCAGCACCGCGATTTGAGCAGCACTAGTATCGGCGGCATCTTAAGTCTTTTGCTCTTGGTAATGAGCCAATGCTTAATTCGAATGATACTAGTTGAACAATCCTGTGGTATACCTATACATGATCATGGGCTAAGCTACTATTACTTACGCACATACCTACCATGTCTCAATGTCTCCAGCGCAACGCCGACTCAAATCCTTTCCGTCCCACCATCCATGAGCTGTAAGCAAGAATGGGCAATAATCCAAAGAACGTGATGCTGGCCATGGTCACAAAGCCGGCCTCGAAGAAACCGAGCGAGGCATTTCCAGGCTGTCCAGTAGGCTTGAGCGGCTTGATCGCCAACGACCTAATAGTCGATGTTGTGATCTTCTTGGATCCCAAAAGCAGCTCTTCTGCTTTGATGAACGTCTCTGCCAGCGACTCAATGAATTGTGGGCGTGCAGCAGAGAACATGTCCTTGTTGTATCGGTAGAAGAAGTCTGCATCGTGCGCTATTGGTGCAGCAGGTCCAACGAGCAATTGGACGGGGATCTGGTTGATGCAGGAGATGTGGCAGGGTAGGTGTTGGGCAATATACTTGGCGGATCCAGGAGAAGCAAAGAAATAACCGGCGAGTAGAGGAGTCCTGTGATGTATGAGTAACACGCCTTTGACTGTTCTGTTTAGATTAACTTACTCGAATTGCTCCGTGAAGATCGCATCTACTAGGCCAGAGACACTGGCGATGGGAAGGATACGGCCGCTGACCTTGAGCTGTGTAAGTGGCGATGACCTGGGACCAAATTAGTACTCGATTTCCTCCAATCACTAGACTTTCATTTAAATATTAGTCTTACCTCACGGAAACATCCACCAGCTTGTACTCGTTCGAGCCAAAACTCGACACTTGCTTTCTCTCTTCTGCCTCTTTGACAGCCTTTCGCGTTGCCTCACTCTGGTTACCACTAACTTTCTTGATCGCAGAGTCCTTGGCAAATGCCAAGGTGGCGTACTTGGAGCAAGCTTCAAAAAACTCTTGCTTGACAAACTCGTTGACCAAAACCAGATCAGGCGCATACGGTGATGTTCCTCCAAAGCTGAACCTTGCGTTTGTGATTGCTTTGGCGGCCAGGTCTACATCTGCTGTGCGGTCTACAATCGCCACAGTCCGTGTCGATGAGGCAGAGAGAAGCTGGTTCGTAAGGGTTGTGGTGCTTGTGGTGCTTGTCTGGTCGACCAGTGTTGCGCTCTCGAGTATCGATGAATCCTTGATTTGCTTTGTCAAGGCAAACGTATTGAAATCTAGAGCAGCTGGCAGGACTTTGCGGAGGATCGCATCGACTTGGAGAAGGGTGTCTTCAAGCTAGAGACCCAGTTAGCACAATGATTGAAAACTCAAAATGGAATCATAAACTGACCTCTACTGCAATACAGTTGCCAGCGCTCATAGCAGCCGCCAATGGTGCAATGATGGAATACAGCCGGGTGTGGCTGGTAGGGCGGATAATCACCAGACCAACACCCACTCTGCGCGTCGCATTATCTTTGCCATCAACCACGGGCGCATATTCCTTCTTGTGCTCTTCAGGAAAGTCGAGAGTATCGTACCAATGCCTTACAGTGTCCATGGCAAGGTAGTACTCCGTCTCGACCTCTGCGCTCGACGTCTGGGAATCCTTTGCCAGAGCATTGCAAATCGCACCGGCCTCGTTGCGCAGAGCGGCATGAAGAGCTTGAAGCTGGTCCTGGCGATAGCGAATGTTCTCCGTCCGGCCGTCAATTACGGCCATCTGCAGCCTGTCGATGGCTGCTTGTTGCGACGCCATGTTTAAGGGATCGCCTGTAGTTCTTAGTGTGTAGTGGTATACTCAACAATGGTAAACAAGCGATCTAGACTTGAGATTCAAAGTGTATATGTTGCGAACACGAAACTTGCAAGGACCACGAAGAAATTGATTTTCATAAAAAATGTCAGCGGCCAACTTTCTGAGACCGACATCCCGTTCCAGGTAGCTTTACACCCTGAGCTACCCCAAACAATAAGAAACTTGGGGATCAAAAGATCAGCGCTTCGGTAAGTGGGGGAATGTGGAGAAATCTCCTAGCTACAGCACCCAACGGAGCTATCATCCTTGTCTTATTTTGGCATTCTACGGCTCGAATCCGAGGAATCTTTGTCTCGTCTTTCCGGGACCATGGACTAGGTGCAACTTGCTATTCTTATCTGACCATGGTTGGGTGATATTCATGCATTTGTGGCCAGTTGCAGCAGCATATCCGAACATTCCAGGATCAAAATTCTTATTTCGCCAGATCCATTGCCGACCACTTTCCCCGGGCACTTACACGGGACTTCTGGACGATTGCGCATCTTCTCACAATACGCCAAAGTAATCTAGTTACTGCTTCCTGCCAAATCCCAGCAAACTTCACCCCGAAGCGCAAATCACGGTTTTCCAAACATGTCGGTTACGACGACAGACAATCCGGTGACCACCACCATTGCCGAGACGCTGCAAGACTATGAAATCCACCTGACTGGCGAGCGCGATCTGCCGCGACGACACGTTTGGGTTCCTCTAAACGATCACCGCGCACCGCCGGCTGAGAACCCAGAGGGCTGGTTGGATACCTACCGCGGCGTGCCCAACTACCGCCCCATCAACACTGATCTGGACAGAGCTGCGAGACCGTGGGGTTCCAACGGTGTCGAGAATTGCTTTGTGTTCCTCATGCTGAACGGTGTCTGGTTGACGGGTGTAAGTGGCTGACACAAAAGGACACTGTTTCGGGGTACTAATCAATCTGTCATAGATCTCAAATTGGCTGTGGAGGACAACTGGCGGGCGTTTCAATAAGACGTTTTGGAGATGGAAAGTTGGAGGCGAGTTTTAGACTCTCATTAGACACGTTCAGCAGGCAGATCGGGGAAATGAGTGTGGTGTGGTGGTGAATGAGATGGAATTACAAGGCAAATAGGGGACATTCACTGGGCGCAATCAATTATTTTACAGTGCGCGAAGAGGCTTTCATTGTACTATCATATCGTCAGAATAAACATACATGATCAATTACTTCAAAAGTGCTGTTCTATTCCATATTTCCGGTGCAAAATCCTAGTGATCCTGCTGGAATGGTCATAGTGTGGAGCTTTAGGACTGTGCAAATGCCAGTTCGGGCATCCCAAACCTGATAGCTATTCCCATCAGTCTTTCAGCACCGTCGTATTGAAACCACTATAACAGATTAAGTCTTTCATAATCAATAAAACAGGACAATTCGGACAATTCGCGACAAGCTGTCGATACTCGTAAGTCCGAACAAAAGACGCCGAAGCCCCGATCACGTATCAATAGGGGACTTAGGACAAGTATATGCCGGCTTAAGAGCGCCCCTCCCCCACCTGCGTTCCGGACGGTCTGCGATGAGGGGACCTGTGCAACATCCGGCGACAACAATACGCAATGCCGCGAAATTATTCGAAACGTTTGGGATTAGACCCTCGTTTCTTTTGACATCTTCTTTATTTTCTTGTTCCTTGTTCAGATCGTCTTTTTATTGAACTGCTATTACACTCGAGCAATCACCAAGAAGACGAATCGCGGGTATCACCAGTCCTTTAGCAACAATGGAAGTGCAAACACCCACGATCCGTGACATTTCGTCCACTGTCGAGGACACGGAGAACAAGCTCATCTTCCACAAGAATGTCTCAATCCCGCTAAAGGCATCCAAACTTCCCATTCGTGCCAATGTCTACCTGCCTCTCTCTGCCAAGTCCGGCGATAAGTTCCCCGTTCTGGTCACCTATGGCCCCTACGGAAAGGACATTCCCTACGAGACCTTTTTCAATGGCTCTTTCAACCAGGTCAACCCAGAGCACCGCTCCAAGTACAGCTGTTGGGAGACGCCAGACCCGGTCTTCTGGACCAAGCAGGGCTACGCCATTGTGCGGGCCGATGAGCGCGGTCTCGGTCAGAGTCCCGGCTTTCTCGACACCATGAGCAAGGGCACCAGCGAGTGCTTCTTTGACGTGGTCGAGTGGGCTGCTGAGCAGTCGTGGAGCAGCGGCAAGGTCGGTCTGCTGGGTATTTCCTACTATGCCGGCACACAGTGGCGTGTTGCTGCCAGGAAACCCAAGGGTTTGGCTGCTATTATTCCTTGGTAGGTTTCTTGTGGAAAAATCCTTATATCATTGTACTATACTGATTGATCGACTGTAGGGAGGGAATGTCTGACTACTACAGAGATCGCTGCCAACACGGTGGTATTCTGTCCAACAAATTCATTGGCTTCTGGTGGAACCGTCAGGTGCTGGTCAACCAGTACGGAAAGCCTGGTCGATCCAAGCTGCAGTTCCCCCCAGACGGACCCGGCGCGCGCGGCCAGGAGGACACCCTCGAGGGCGACCTGCCCGAGGACGTCCTGGTCAAGAACCGCCAGGACCAGACCATTGACAATGCCAAGTACAAGTTCCGCGACCAAGACTACTACGCCAGCAAGGAGTTCAAGCTCGAGGACATTGAGGTGCCCCTGCTCAGCGTGGCCAACTGGGGCGGCATCTTGCTGCACCTGCGCGGCAACGTCGAGGGCTACACGCACGCCGGCTCCAAGTTCAAGTACTTGCGCTTCATCACGGGCCGCCACGACCTGCCCTTTTACTACAAGGAGGAGGTGGAGCTGCAAAAGAGCTTCCTCGACGCCTTCCTCAAGGGCGACGACCGCGTCGGCTGGACCCAGCCCGGCAAGGTGGCCCCCGTCACGGTGACGCTGCGAAAGGGCGACGTCGGCTTCAACGACGCCGAAAAGGAAAAGGTCTACGAGAAGCGCGAGGAAGAGGCGTGGCCCATTCCCAGAACCCAGTACACCAACTTTTACCTGTCGCCAGATCAAAGTCTTGCCACATCCAAGCCCACGGTATCAGAGCCGGCCAAGGTGTCTTACAAGGCCCTGGGCAACCTCGAGAAGCCCGAGCTGGTGCAGTTCACCACGGCGCCGTTTGAGCAGGAGACGGAAATTACCGGCCACATTACCGCGCACCTCAACGTCTCCCTGACCGCCGAGCAAGCTGCTGGCGAAAAGGACATTGACGTCTTTGTCACGCTGCGCTACATCAGCCCCTCGGGTAAAGAAGTCCACTACACGGGCACGGCGGGCGACCCGATCCCGCTGACCAAGGGCTGGCTGCGCGCCAGCTTCCGCAAGGTGCACGCCGACCACCCCAAGCACCGGGCCTATCTGCCGCACCGCGAGTACTTCGAGGCCGACGTGCTGCCCGTCAAGGACGGTGAGGTCTACCCCCTGGACGTCGAGATTTGGCCCTCCAACGTCGTCGTGGAAAAGGGCGGCAAGCTCGTCTTTGAGGTGGCTAGTGGTGATACCCAGGGTTCTGGCATTTTCCAGCACAACTCTGAGACAGACAGGTGTGTTAAATTGAAACATCATTTCTTAGGGGACGTGAAAAGCTGACTTTGTCAAACAGGACGACTGAGAAATTCGCTGGACAAAACCACATCCACTTTGGAGAAGGCTATGAGAATTATGTTACACTGCCCGTTATTCCTCCCAAATAAAGAAGCTACATTGTCGTCGCAGTTGGAAGTTGGATCAATTTGGTCGTAGGAAGTTCGAACAATATAATAGAATAAAAGTCTTGCCAAAAAAGACACGTCAAATGAAGATACCACTATATATCGCCAAGCCAAGTGAAAAAAAAAAAAAAATGTTAATATGTAGTGACATGCTCTAAGATCAGGGTCCAATTGGCTACGAGTGCATTTATATGGTAATAGAGGCGCGGTATCCGCCAAAAACCGCCCAGATAATATTCATAGCATAATACCTCGACGTTGGAGTCAAAACCAGCAGGCGACTGAATGTTGGTGCATTTCACTGCTTGAAGATTCGGATGAGTTTATGGCATAAAATTATATCTTGCAGGCATAAAATATTGTCCCTGGTCCTAAGTAGATTTGAAACGCGTTCAGTTCGGTTGGTGAAGGGGTTCATCTCGGCCTGCTCGGTTCCTGGATCTAGTGCTCCGTAGCTTGGGGTAGGGGACCGTGTACTTTGTAGACCTGGCGGAACAGCGGGGGCGGGGCACTTGTCCCAAAGCCCCAGCCGGGGGCTCACGTTGAGCCGCCATAGGCAGATTGGACGGGGGAGATAGACAGTATTATCTCGTCGCTGGCATTTTACAATCTGACGATTCTCAGTTCATATCGTGTTATCGTAACGAAAGTCTGTAGCAATCTCATTCAACCATGGCTTACTCGGACCACTTCTCGCTTGCCAATATCCCGTACGGTATCGCCAGTACCGTCGGCGAAGCTCACCCGGACAGAGCAGTAGTCACCCGGATAGCAGACAAGGTTGTTTTTCTGTCTGATCTGACTCTGGACGTTACCGATGGCGTCAAAGCAGCCCTCACACAAGTTTGTTTCCTGAAATATACCAAAGGTTTTGAAAACATTGCTGACTTTTCTCACAGTCTACACTCAATGACCTGGCTAGTTCGAGCAAGGAGGAATTGCAGCAATTGAGAAAACAATTAGGATCAATTCTCGCAGACAAGGCGGTTCTGGAGAAATATGGCTTCAAATTGGAGGACGTAGAGCTTCATTTACCCATCAAAGTCGCTGGATTCACAGATTTTTCATGCTCGAAAGAACATGTCCTGAATGCTGGAGAGGCTGTGTTTGGTAAACGTTCAATGCCACCTGCGTTTCTGCACTATCCAGTCGGCTACGGAGGAACTTCTTCGACAATTGTTGTATCGGGAACACCAGTACAAAGGCCCAATGGCATGTACCGAGCTGGCGAGACGGTGGAGTTTGGCGCCAGCAGAGCCATGGATTACGAGCTCGAGTTTGCTGCCATTGTGGGCAAGCCTACTCAGATGGGCGATAGCGTGAGACTCGAGGATGCGGATGACCACATCTTTGGCCTGGTCTTGCTGAACGACTGGAGTGGTAAGTCGCCCTGAGTTGAAGCCCACGCTTCTATGTCGGGCAAAGTGATTAACATTGAATCGGTAGCCCGCGATATCCAAGGTCTCGAAATGGTTCCACTCGGACCGATGAACGGAAAGAGCTTCTCCACCTCGATATCTCCATGGGTGATTCCACTGGATGCCTTGGAACCATTCGCGACAGAGGCGCCGGCCAAGGAGATTCCCGCACCTGTGTTCCTCCACGAGAAGAAGGCAAAGCCGAGCTACAACATCAAGTTGGAGGCGGAGCTCCTCAGAGATGGCCATTCGACCAAGCTGTGCACGGCCAACGTCTCCTGGATGTACTGGACGTTCCGTGACTTGGTGGTGCAAAAGACGATCAATGGCTGTAATCTCAATACGGGTGATATCCTCGCCACTGGCACCGTGTCTGGCGTCGGCGACGACGAGCACGGTTGTCTTTTGGAAATGACCAAGGGCGGCAAGGTTGAGTTTGCGCTGACGGACGGAGCAAAGAGGACTTATCTACAGGACGGAGATGGTGTGCGGATGACGGCCTTCTGCGGTGATGGTGTTGGCTTTGGTGAATGTACCGGCTTCATCACGCCAGCCAAGCCGATATAGTAGCATTGCCATTCTAGTGAGCGTTCAGTGAGCATTTATAGAATACTACCCATTATTGAAGGACATTTAAATCAAAGGAACTTTGTGCAGATTAGCGCTGCCATGAAGATTGCCGAATCAAGACTCAAAGAAATGGTGATTGTCTACTGTCAAGCCGGACTCTTCTATCGCTGATACCTCCGATGCGGCGGACATTGGGACCCTGATGATCATTCTAGAAGCTCCCGCAGTTGGGGAGCCGCCATCCGCTCAGCTCTCAGCTCTGGAAATATTGGAGCTTAGCTTAATGTCGAGGCCCCTAAGCGGCCAGCAGTGCCATGTCGGCCAAAAGCTGGGCGGGATCCACTCGCAGTGTCCAGATTATCGCCGCCTATTGGCTAGACCTTGTCGGCCTCCAGGGGGTCAATGGCCACGTTCACACAATAACTTTTTGATGAGGGAGAGCTCCCATATGTAATAAGGCGTCAGTTTGCTACTACTGACCTACTACTACATACTTGTACTCTCTCCGCACTTTCGTCTACGGGTCAATTGACTTATCTCATTGACTCCTTTCCTTTCTTCTTCCGTCTTCTTCTTCTTCCCTGACTGCTCCGTCCTCATCCAACCGGTTCAATCTCCATTCCAAACATGGTCGCCCTCAAGTACTCGGCTCTTGCCGCTCTGGCGCTTCGTGTTGCCTCCGTCTTTGCCCAGGAGCACTCTGTAGGTTGCCTCTTGTCAAGTTGAAGCTATAGCCATTATATAGCTTGTCGGGTCAATGCATTTAGACCAGAGAAGCTAACATGTATGATTTCCACCATAGCCTGTCGATGAGGACGCCGGCAACCCTGAGAACACCCCCGAGCTCAAGGCCGACATCTCTGCCACCTTCCCCGAGGCCGACATCTTTGGCGTCAAGCTGGTCAACGGACGTCCCACCAAGGCCGTGATCGAGATTGCCAACCACGAGGATGAGCCCATTCAGTTCGCCTTTGTCGGTGGCTCGCTTCACACCCTGCAGCCCCTGCCCGAGAATGCCCACCCCTCGGTTGGCATTGTCCGCAACCTGAGCACTGTCCGCTACGATGCCATCATCCCCGCTGGCGAGACTCAGTCGCTGCCTTACTCGTTCGTTCTGGACATGAACCCCCAGGACCTTCGTCTGTCTCTGGGCGCTGTCGTTTCTACTCAGAGCGGCAACATCTTCCAGATTGGCGTCACCGAGCAGACCGTCAGCATTGTTGAGGCCCCCACCAGCATCTTTGACCCCCAGATGTAAGTTCTTGAATCAGTAGACTGTCCATACTGAGCTGTGACTAATGGTAAACCCCAGCATCTTCTTGTACCTCGTCCTCGGTGCTGCCTTCTCCGGAATCTCCTACTTTGTCTACAAGACCTACATCGAGGCCTTCTTCCCCCAGGCCAAGAAGCAGAGAGCCCCCAAGAAGGCCAAGGTCGTCGAGACCTCGGAGCCCCTGTCCGGCGGCGAAGGCGTCTCGGCCACCGGCGCCGAGTCCTTTGACTCGAGCTGGATCCCCCAGGACCACATCAACCGCCCCGTCGCCAAGCGCGTCAAGAGCGGTGCCAGCCAGAAGAAGAAGACTGTCGAGTAGAGCCCGCATCAGTCTTCGGTACTTCTTGAGGAAGAGCAGGGCACCGTTCCTCCCACGCCAGTCCCGACTCCAGAGGCGGCATCTGGCATAGTGCGGAACAGGAGGCGCGCAAAGAGGATGGGGAGCAGCATTTGAGCTCTTACAAACAAAGAAAGGGCTTTCGCGAAACCGGGTTGTACTATTCTATACAATAACGATACGGGGGGAACGGAAAAGCATGACCAGGCCAAATGGTTTGTGGGCTGGTTTGTATTGGTGTACAATATTATATATAATATGAGCCAAAATCAATCATGACTGCAATGAATGTATAAAACAAGTCGTCTTATATGCTCTATGGTACCATTGAATGTCGATCGAATTCGTTGGCGAAATTCCTTGTCGTCGTATAAGCTTGAACATAATGCCCAATGCGCCGCCGTGTCGTGCTGGACAACGACGGCTGCGCTATATGCTGTGCTATACTCATTCGTCCAATGACTGCACAAACGTGGATCATCAATATTCGCATGCGACGATAGAGGAAATTCGATGTTTTGGAATTACTCCAGTCCAATCAAAACCGACTCTGCGGGTTTCTCTCTGGCCGTTGAACAATGCAAGGAATTCCAATGGATGTCTCGGATCTCGGCTCGACACCCTACCGGCAATGGTACTTGATTGGTATCCATCCCATGCACACAATCAGGGGACTGTCCCTTTTTAATATAACTTTATCATTAAAAAATCTCAAAATTAACGCTATTGCTACTGTTACTGCTGCTGCTCTCAAAAATGACTCCTTTCGTATGGCGGCGAGTACGGTGAATGCGTGCCCGGCGGACTCTGGTATCTCTCGGGCTCCGGCGTGGTAGAGCTCGTCCCCGGCAACTCGGCAGAATACGACAGAGGGCTGGCGCTCCGCCCGTAGACTCCAGCGGCCGCCGTGTTGGGCGAGAGCGTACTGCTCATGGTCCCCTCGTGCGGCGCGTACATTTCCACCGGCGCCGTCTGCTGCGTAACGCCTTCGCTGTGCAGCTCCGCCAGCAGCAGGGGCTGTTGTCCCGACGCTGCCGTCCCCGGTATTTGCGCGTCTTGGGGCTTGTAGTACATGCCCGACGTGGCCGACGGCGGGGGCGAGTTCCAGCCCGACGTGGCGGAGAGCGGGATCGCGCTCTCCGGGTGCGGGCTCGGGTGGGTGTATTGCGAGTGCGGGTACTGTCCTCCGTAGGCGCTCGTGTACTCGCTCGGCGCGGCGGTGCTGGCGGCCGCGTAGGTGCCGCTGTTGTCCCCGGCGGCCTTGGAGTCCTTGCGGTTGTTGCGGCGGCGGTACCACCAGATGAAGACGCCAATGAGTCCCAGTCCGACAGCAGCTATGCCGATGCCCGCGCCTATGCCCGCCTTTGCGCCCGTTGACAATCCTGCATCGGCGGTGGAGGTGCTGCTGGCCGCCGAGGACGTCGTGCTGCTGCTGGTGCTGCTGGTGCTGCTGCTACTCGTCTGGCTAGCCGTCGCGCTCGCGGTTGTGCTGCTCGTGGCCGCCGAGGCCTGGGCGAGGAAGGCGGCCTCGCTGACGCTGATGGTGACGCCCGTGCCGGCGCAGTTGGCCTCGAGGGTGGCGTAGACGGTGCTGAGGTCCGAGGGGCTCTCCTCGGCGACGCACGACGCCGTGTTGTAGATGAAGTTGCCGCCGTTCTTGCACAGGCACTCGTTGATCTCGGTGCCCGTATCGCCCGTGCAGCCGCTCGCGTCGGCCTCCTTGGTCAGGCAGGCCTGCGAGCCCGACGGGTAGGAGCTAAAGTCGTTTTCGAGGGCGGTTACGGATGTGGTGAGGAGGAGCAGGACTAGAGCCTGGAGTGACCGCGGCAGTGACCTCATGGTTACTGCCTACCTAGATTTGGTAGTGATTTCCGCCTCCTTTTGTATCGTGGTAGGTATTTCTGTATGTCCAGAGAGTAATAGATCGATCGTGGATATTTGTGTGCCCTTTCCTCGCAATGATAATGTGTCGTTTCGTTTCGTGGGTGGAAAAACCGTCTATAATGTGATATTCAATAATACCATTCCACAAGAGTATAGATGGGGTTTCTGGTTGGAGTATATAAGACAGTGGGGTATATAGTAATGTGACCTCTGAAAAAGCCAATGGCTGGAATTAAGCTGCGAATATACTGCCAAGGAAAAATAGAGAGAAAACGAATGTGTCTAGGAAAGTTGTTTTGATTTTCTTGCTCCCCTAAAGGTCTAGGAGAACGGGCGTGCACAAGGTTTAAGGTTGAAATTTACACTTGGAGGGAGCTGGAAAGAATTGAACCTGGCAGAAAGCGCACCTTTAGTCTAGGTTGCCCAGCTTTGTCCAGCTAAAATCGACCCAAGTGCGAATCGGGAATCCCATCGTGCCGTTTCCATGACGAAGGAGTGGAGAGGCTTGGCCAGCTTGGCCGTGCTTGGCCATGCCTGGGTTCGCTCAAAAGGGGGGGAGAGGCCCCGGTCTGATTCATGGTCAGCACGAGAAGGACAGCAGATGGCGGCCAATGATTCGCGGTGCCGTATGTTAGTCGAGATCATGGTACCTGCTTTTGGTGCAACGTAGTCGACGATCTAACACGGTCTGGGCATGCTGGGGGCAACTAAATTGCCATGTTCCAGCATGTTTAGCAGCCCACTGTAGCGGGTGTAGCTCTGTCCCGGGCGTCTAGCTTGGAGGAATGGCTCAAGTGGTTGGTTTATCCCACCTAGAGCACCCAAAGCACCCGGCCGCTCGTCTGTTCCGGCGTGCAAGGCGAGGGGAAGAAAACAAAGCTGAAGGGCAGTGCAGTTACACGAACGTGGATAGGTGAAAGGGCCCAAAACACGTGTCCGAACTGGAGCTTTACTTGGTCTAGGCGAAAGATTTTGCTGGCAAAAGGTCTTTCTTACGATGATTGCAGCATTTTGGACACCTGCTAATAATTGCGTGTAAGACACTAACGGAGGCTAGCGGACCACCATGATGCCCTTCTTTTTTCTATTTTTGGCTTGTCTGACCTAGCCAAAGGAGCTGGCCATGAGGCTCTTAACGCGCGACCTAGCCTCCCTCTTTTTCTTCCCTCTTGTGATGTTTATGACTAGATTCAGATAGTTCTCGTCATCAAGTCATGAGAGTACTGAGACAGTTGCGCATAGAGATTTTAGGCTCTGGGCCGTAGCGTATACCCCTAATACAGATCTGCAAAGCTCTGGAGTCGCAGCTAATTAAACTTAGATCTAGAATCATCTCCATGTTTACGACTCTATGATAAATATTCGCCCAGTCTCTCATGGCGAACGTCTTTCTTGAGATCACAGACCTGTATCAAAAGATCTGTGCAGATCCTTCGCATGGGAATCTGCAAACAGTCCGACCGCAACTGGAATCCATAAGGCTGACATGGGTTTTTAATCCAGACCCAGCGACTGATCTGGCATGTTAATGCAGTCTCCGCAAAACTATTGCCTGCCTACTCCAAGGTCCAAGGGCATCCGCGCCTGCTGACATATGAATGAAACAAACTAGATCGGGCGTCAGGTGACTCCATATGAGGCATTACTGTACTTGAGCTAACAATTTATTTTCGTTCTGTACGGCTGTGCTATTCTGCGATAGATGGCGGGGACGGCCGCCGAAAGAGCGGTGTTGAAAATCAAAACATCGTGAGCATGAATTGCCTGAACTTCTTCTGTTTGCATAATGAACCGGCGTATATTTTCTCGGACTATGATTACTTTCTTCAAAAATTGTACATTATAACAAGAAGGGCAATGACTTCCTCGGGTGTTGGAAACCCTGTAACGACTATTAGAATTGCACCAACAAAAGATCTCAGCACTGATTCGGGGCTTCCAATCTATCTGCCTGGCTAGAACAATTCAAAAGAGGCTGCCTGAAAACACATTGCACCAACATGCCGATAAACATAGATGCTTACGCAGGGACTTGATGACCCGGCGGGGTGCCAATCCTGGCAAGATGCGGATTCCGAATGACAGGTCGAAGCTATTGCAGACGTGCGGCTCAAGTAATCCTTCAGGCGCAGCTCTCTGCTTTATAAATACAATCCCAAGCCATCGTCCACATATCTCACTCTATGTTGCTTCCATCATGTTAACGTATCATCAGTGGCATATCATGATCCTAAGGATATTCTCTTTGCTCTTTCATTCCCCGCTCCTCGAGCACCTGCAAATATCGAAGGGGAAAGATAAGATCACAACTTAATCGGAAAATGCCCGTGGGCCGCGGCCATATTTGGAACAGTCGCCCAATCGGAGTTTTTGCCCCTCAATGTTGTGTAACCAACGCACAGCAAGCATCGACTATGGGTATCCCACGTGTAAGACCCTGTCTGACAGAACTCCCTTGCAAACAACGACAATCACCGCACATGGCGATACGACATTTGTCCCCAAGCATTCGATACGATCCCACAATTGACTAATAACAGCATGAGTGAGCCCACATACAAGGTGACAACGAAATTGGAATGAAGAAATGATTGATTGGGCGTGGGCCTAGCGTCGGCATGGATACTGGGCCATTTAGATTGCGAAAAGACCGTTGTATAATCCACTGATCCACCAAGCGTTCTGGAGCCGCTAGGGGCCTGTTTTGTGAGACCACCTATAGAATCTGCAGCATCCTGCGGCACAGCACGCACAGCTATACCTTTTCGAAAACTATCACCGAAATCATCTCCAGCGTGATTTGCCGTCTTTCCCATTGACTGAACTGCAATTGCCGAGGCATCTTGACAATGATAGAGCGGAAAATATGCTGAAGAATCTCTAGGGAGGGGCAGATACTGGATGCCATGGAATACGGGCTCTGTGATTGATCAATTGGTCGAGGAGAAATATGCAAAGTCAGGGTCTCTCTCCGGAACGGCGCACTTCCTGGGACAGCCTTGACTGTACCCTGCTTATCGTCCCTTCCATGACAGCAAGACCCTCTGAAGAAAGCGGTGTTCTGTAACGGGGCTTGCCGAAGACGGTGGAGTTTTAGAGTTCGCATCATATGATTTTATAGTTGGCAAGCTCTCTTCTTTCTCTTTTGCACCTTCCCATGAACTCAGGTTTCACTTACTTGGAAGTTGCAAGTGATCATGGCAATGGACTTGAGACTAGGCGACATCGCGGCCGCTCAGGTCTTGATGGGCTTTGGCGGCGTGTGGCTTCTCTACAACATTCTTCAGATGCTCTACAACATCTCTCCGCTCCATCCCCTCCACAAGATCCCCGGCCCCAAGCTTGCCGCCGCTAGCTACTTGCCAGAATTCTACCACGATGTTGTCCTGAGTGGCAGATACACACATGCAATTCAACGCATGCACGAGAGATATGGTACTTACTAAGCTCCGTCACTTATGGTGAGTTCACCAGTGCTGATACCGAAGCAGGTCCCATTGTGCGCATCAACCCTAATGAGACACACTGTAACGATGTCGCCTTTTCCGACGAGATATACGCCGTTGGCGGCAGGAAGAGGGACAAGCCTCTTCACCAGATCAATGGTGGCGCGTAAGTCTTCCATAATTCCCACGCGTATTTGATCAATCACTTACCAAAGCTTCGTTCTTTCCTCTTCTTGCAGGACAACTAACAATGCATTCGGTACCGTGGATCATGATCTACACCGTGCTCGCCGCGGTCCCGTGGCCAAATTCTTCTCTCACAACATGATTGCCCGCCTGGAAGGTGACATTCACAAGTTGTGCCACCATCTTTGCGACAAGCTGCTAGCTCGATCTGGTACCAAGGAGGTCATTGATATCGCCATGGCCTACAGCTGCTTCACTTCTGATACCATCTTTGGCTATAGCTTTGGCGAGTCTCAAGGCTTCCTCGATCAGGAGACTTGGTACCCAAACTATCGCATGGCTCTTTTGGCCGTATTAAAACCAGTCTTTTGGTTCAGGTTCTTTCCGATACTTAATGCTGCTCAGGATATGGCCGTGTAGTGGGTACAACTGTGGCAACGGTGGCAGGCAAATATACTGACCTTTCTGCTTCTAGTATCGTGGACATTCTTCCCGCAGATATGGCGCTGCTCATCCGCTCGCTCAAGATCATGATTCCAGGTCTCGTCACCAAGGCCAAGTCTGGTCTCGAGTCTGGGGTGCGACCCGAGCGCCCTACCATTTTCCACACCATTCTCGAGTCCGACGGCAGCAGCCTACAGCCCAAGACCATGACCTGGATGTCGGAAGAGGCGGCCGCAGTGGTGGGCGCCGGCACCGAGACGACAAGCTGGGCCTTGACCGTCATTACGTACCACCTCCTCGACAAGCCCGAGCAGCTGGCCAAGCTGACTGCCGAGCTCGGCGAGGTCGTCAAGGATTCCAACGAGCTGCCGGCTTGGACGGTACTTGAGAAGCTTCCCTACCTCGGCGGTGTGATTCAAGAGGGTCTGCGACTCTCGTACGGAGTTTCTGGACGAACAGCGCGAGTACCGACGGGAGAAGACCTCGTATACCGTGGCGAATTCAACAAGAAGCCCGTTGAGCTTGTTCTCCCGCGCGGATACGCCATTGGCATGTCTGCCGCCATTACGCACCACGACGAGAGCTACTTCCCAGACTCGCATGCTTTCCTGCCTGAGCGCTGGATCGATGAGGACGGTAAGCGGAGAAAGGAGCTGGAGCGGGCCATGCTTGCCTTTTCCAAGGGCAGCAGAGCATGTCTGGGAATGAAGTAAGTCTTGATTTCCTACTTGGCTCCAATGAGAATCAGCAAAGGTATGACTGGACAACTATACTGACTTAGTCATCAGCCTTGCTCTATGTGAGCTTCACTTGAGTCTCACCGCGCTTGTTCTCCGTGTAATCCCTCGCATGGCACTATATGAGACGTCGCTTCGTGATGTGGCTTACGACCACGACATGTTCATTCCTCGGCCAGTCGCAGAAAGTAAGGGCGTACGCGTGGTTATCAATTAGATGATTAGCCGATCCACTTGAGGATACGAAGTACAAGTGTACATTGCATCATAATTTATCAGCGTAGACAGCTCGTAAAGCACAGCGGCGCATCTGAAACGCAGTCCCGGTGATCCCACTCGAAAGATATTTAGCACAAAGAGAACACTCAGACAGCAATATGAAGAATACAGATTACGATAGTCAGCCTCATGATAGACTGAAAATTTTGGTTTCTAGTCCAAGACGTGAAATGCCGACTCGAACTGGGCCATTTAGGCCTTTACTGTCAATCATCGCGACGTCTGATGTTTTCGCCATTGATCATCATATTGGCCATATGTAGTGTGAGAAACATGTTAGCATTCACAACAAACTTGGACATCATGTCACTCTACCATCGCGAATATTTCGGTTTGGGTTATGGGTCGAATTGAATGTGAATTATCCTAAGAAAAGGTCCGAATGAGCTTATGGACGAGAGAAAACATCAGTTCTCAGCTGCTGCTTCGGCTAACTTTGTCCTTTGTTGCCGACCTCCCTGAGCCACTCCGGAAACGGTCAATAGAGCTTGTGGAAGAAGTCTGATTTGGTTCTGTCAAGATACGAACAGAGATGAAAGCGTTTAGACATCTGATGTCGATGCTCTCCGACTCCATTCTGCAGCAGATTAGTGATGGTGTGACCAGCTTCAGCGCCAGCAACTGGTCCACGCATGATACGAAGAGTGTTTGAAATCTCCTGCGGCATCTCTGACTTGGAGTCATGGTAGACCATGGTTCTGCTACTGGTCATCACCGGGCCGATTGTTCATCCGGCCGTGCGTAGATAGATATCACTTCTGCAGCTGGGCATTGGTTCATCCTTTTGTTCCCCAGCTTACAATTCAATACGAATGCATGCCCATTGGGTGCAGCCCACCAGCCAAGTCTACCGGGTACGTGACACTTGGTCTGAGAATCTGTTGCGTTCGAGCCTGCAATAGAGACCGGGTTGAATGAAGATCTTCGAAGAAAAGTTCGAGAACATGTGTGATAATGCTGAGAGATGACACCAAAACACATGTTGAAGGTAGAACCAGTGCAGGTGGTCCTAGTTGCGTTGAAGAAGGGCACGCCTTCATCGTCGGAGGAGGAGTCCTCGTTGTCGAAACGGGCACGAGGGTTGATTTCGTGCTCGTCGTCGACCGTCCCGGCAAATGCTTCATGAGAAGAAGCTTGGCCGAATCCTGTCCGAAAGCCTCAGGAATCAGGTCGAGGCTCTCATAGTCGTGCTTCGGATTTCCCATGCAGTTACTGCATCGAATAGTGTCACATGTCTGACACTTCCAAAGGATGTCCGAGCTATACATGGCCTTGGGGAGGTCAAAGACCATCCGTTTTGTCGGGAACGTGTACTCGGATATCAAATCATCTTCGTCTTGGGTTGCGGGATTCTCAGCCTCGCTACTGGCAACGTCTTGGCTGTGTGAATTAGTATTATTGATGGTTTGTGAGAAGCAGGGAGAATAGAAAAGAGATCATTACTTACCCTTGTGGTTGTTGCGGGCTTTTTGTTTTGCCGGAATCGAGCAATCAGTCCACAAGCACTTCTCCATGTTGTCCTCGTTGTGGACGAGAACAAGATGGTTACCAAGTGCTTCGGCATTGGAGAACCAGGGGTTTCAATTAGGGCAATCAGCAACATTGCAATGCAATGTATGCTTCATGATATGACGTTCATCTCCCTGTCCGTTGCACTTGGGATAGGGACACTTCTTGTTGGAGCGCAGGCGGTTCTTGCGCTTTGGCTGGATGGGCTGGGGACTCTTGGGCTTCTGTCAAGGAAGGGGTTAGGGACGGTCGACGACGAGCACGAAATCTACCCTCGTGCCCGTTTCGACAACGAGGACTCCTCCCCCTTGTTCTGGTGAGGGAGGTCAAAGACCATCCGATTGCCGTGAATTTGTACCCGGGTATCAAATCATCTTCGTATGAGGCTATGGGATTCTCAGCCTCGCTGCTGATAACGTCTTGGCTATATAAATCAGTATTTCTAATAATAGGAGAGGAGTAGGGGGAACAGAAAAGAGATCGTTACTTACCCTTGTGGTCGTTGCGGGCTTTCTTAGCCGGAATCGAGCAATCAGCCCAGAAGCACTTCTCCATGTTGTCGTCGTTGCATCGTGCCGTCTTGGAGTCTCGGACGCGGATGAAGCTTGCGAAATAAGGCACGTCCTTCTATGCCCCGAAGCTCACGTCGAGGACCGGAGATCCGATGATTGGATCGCCATGTTCGTCCAGTCGAATGGGCTCTCCATTATCGTCTAGCTCCAGGAAACCATTGTCGTCCATGTCGTGAACGAGAACGAGATGGTTTCCCAGGGCTTCAGCCCTTGTTCTGGTGAGGGAGGTCAAAGACCATCCGATTGCCGTAGGCTTGTTGAACTCGTAAGGTTGTGCCGGGTCGAAGCTTTCCTGCGGGAGCTCAAAGAGCATCAAGTCTGCCGGGTACGTATACTCAGGTGTTCGTTCTCCTCGTCTTGGGCTGTGGGATTCCCAGCCTCGCTTCTGGCAACGTCTTCATCGCTTTGACCATTTTGACTGTCACTGCCGTCTTCAGCGGTCTGGTCGGTCTGGGCAGCTTGGCTGCTCTGCACCGTTTGTAACGTTCTGGAGGGGCGTCCAAAGGACATGCCGGAGGCGCAGATGCACTAGAAAGCGGTTAGAGAGATTGGAAAAGAAAAAAAAGATAACAAAAATATCGAGACTACGACTTACTGATGTGGTTGCTGGTCGCGCGATTACGTCTATCAGAGCAAACAGGCCAATAGCACGCATCCATTTTGCCACGGTTGTGCTCTGACACGAGGTGCTTTCCAAGGGCTCTGACCTTCGGAAATGTTGTATTTCCGCACTTGCAACCTGCCACTCGACACTGGCGTTCGTGACAAACTTGGTGACGCTCTGAGCCGTCACCGTTGCAACCTTGAACTGGGCAAGGCTCAGCGGATCTTGGCTCGCCCTTACGTGACCGGCCGACCGCGCGTGGAGTGGCCTCTTGCTCGCCATTCATGTCCTGGTCAGGGCCATCTTGCTCCTCGTCGGCCGTGGTATCCTCGGCGGCGGAGACCGAATGGTTCTCTGCCTCTTCGACCTCGGGCTCCCCCATTTCAACATTCTCAAGACTGCCGAGGTCGGCCAAGGTCGATCAGGAGGGCGTCCAAAGAACATGCCGGGTCTTTGCAATGGTCAGCTGGCGTTTTCCGACATTTAGATTGATCATAATGAGAAAAGAACATACCGAAAGCCCTTGGGGTCTTGTCCGGGTACTTGGTGGTTAAGGTGGCGGCCACATTGTCCCAGCTAATGCCAATCAGTGTATTGGCATCCCAAAGAGCGGCGAGGACCATGTCCAGTCGTCTGGGGAGCTCAATGAGCATCCGTCATCATGGTCGCAACGGCCGAGTCGATCATTGCTCCAGTCGGAGCAGCGGCTGCGGAGCCTGGAGCAGCGGGCACGGTGGCGGGCACGGCGGCAGCGGCAGAGTCCGAGACGGACATGGCTCCGAACAGAACCATGGCCAAGGCAGCAACCAGAGCATCGGCCGGAGCATCGGATTGCTCGGCCACGGACTCGGCAGGATCGGCAGCCGGCCCCTCGGCCACGCGGGACCCTGTTCACGGTCAGAATACGGCTTTGTCAGAAAGTCTTCCGGAAGATAGACTTGTTGTGATTTCTCTCTTCTTGGGTCGGGACAGGGGAATGACTTACGCTTCTTGTCAGGCTCGGAGCCTGATGACTGGCTTCGCTCACGCTTGTTGGCCATTTTGGATGTACGCAACAAGGAACGGAGAATGGGGAGATCAAAGATCATCCAAGGACTTGCAAATGCATCTCTTGATACATATGCCGTCAATATACACGGCAACGCTCAGATAATGCGGCAAATCTGCACTGAAATTGTACTCGTTCGAGACAATAATGTGTACAGATTCGGGTAGGAGGCCGCCGGGGAGCTCATAGAGCATCCATAGGTCATGACTCTTGAGAAGTGAATGATCGAGCCGGCCAAGGACAATTTTCGGGTAGTGGATGACTGAAAACCTTGGTGATCATGTCTAGGGGGAGGTCATAGACCATCCATGGATCAAATGAGTCTGTGGAGCAAGCAACGGCCGACAGGTAGCTTGTTGGTCTTTTGGTTCTTCTCGTATGCCCCCTTGGGGGTGTGAGCCTTCGCCTTGTTGTGATGGCTATGGACATCTTTCCACTTGGGCCCGATTTTTGTGCCACAAGAGCAGATCCAGCGGACTCTGCCCTGCTCGAACTTAAACTTGCCCGTGAATCTCATAAGGACTCTGCGAGCGCTGGTCTTTGGCCTTTTTTTTTTTTTTTTTGTTTTTTTTTTTCAAGGGAGCTCGAAGAGCATCCGAAAACTAGGTAGTCGATGAGGACCTCCCAGCTGGTGAAACGTGTGGAGGGAGGGAGCGCGGCTCAGGGCTTCAGCGTCGGCGAACCAAGGATCTCGGTCAGGACAGCCAGCAACATTGCAATGCAATGTATGCTTCATGATATGACGTGCATCTCCCTGTCCATTGCACTTGGGATAGGGACACTTCTTCTTCGAGCGAAGACGGTTCTTGCGCTTGGTCTTGCCGGGCTGGGGACCCTGGGCCCGGGTCAATCGGGCCAGGGGCCGGCAATCAGAGGGGGGCCCGAAGGCCAGCCCGGATGCATATCTCTGTCAAAGGCTGCACGAGTCTGCAGCGGGGAGCCGTCGGCTTGCGACATGTGCTCCAAGCAGTCCCACAAGATCTGCTTCGTGGTGGCCAAGTGCTCCTTGATGGTGGGTTCAGCACTCTCATCCCAGGCGAGCTGGGTATTGTCCCTCTGGAACCAGTAATGGCCGTCGAAAGACTCCTCGTTGAGGTAACCGATGGCCAGAGAGCGGACCACAGCCAGGAGGTCTTCCCACTGCTTCACAGCAAGTAAGGGCGAGCAGAGCTCAAGCCGATGCGACGGTATAGGTGGACCGTCTTGGTGAACAGGTTGACCCTGCGTTGTGTCAGCTGGATGGGGCGGCGCACCAGCTCTTTAATTGCCGCTGAGTTCACTACAATACCTTATATTAGCAATCGTTATACTGCTGAAATAGTGGTAAATCCACTTACTTAGTGCTCCGAAAGTCTGACGATCGAGGTTGACTTCGACAACAAGGTTGGCTTTCTGCGAACGTCGCGATCCAAGTCTTCGGTCTCCCTCTCCCAGAAGCCAGACTCAGTGTCGGGGTGGGAGACATTGCCTCACCATAATCCTCGTCATCCGGCGATGGCTCGAGTCTCGGTCATGCAAGTCGACATACACGGCCGGAACTCGCAGTCACGAACGGCGATTCTGTGCATCGTCTTCTGAAGCTCCTCATCGGTCGCTGCGCACTTTGACCAGAGCAAGCGCGGCTTCTCTTCGTTCTGCGGGAGGAAGAGGACTCGGAAATGCTGGCCGTCGAGGCGTTGGCACTCGTGGAACTCGCCAATTAGCTGCGAGTAGATGGCTCTGTGATTCTGTAAATCACGTCGAAAACAGTACCTCGAGCAGTAAGGGGCATCGCAAGTGTTGCAGTTCAGAATGCCCGAGAGCAATAAGCGTGATCCCTTGGATCATGAACTTGGTGGGAGACGGCGTCTCGCCAGGAGCTGAAACGTTGGCACATTTACATGATTACTCTGACCATTATAGCTCTTCCGACATTGATGAGAAGTATTGGCATCAGACGATCACTACATAGACGCAAGTATACTATAATAACCAGTTAGCGAGACTCATGAAGGACAAGAACAAAAGGTAAAGCTTACAACTTACAACTTACGGATGTGTTTAATGGGTACCCGTCCACCAGAAGCCGATCAGCTGGGCTAGTGACACTGATTCATGGCATCGTGATCATACACATGCCAAAGGTGCTGCCCTAGAGTCACTATATGGAGCTCCCAAACATCAGCACTGCAACCGGTCATCTTTCGTCGCATGTTTGTAAACATGCGACGGAACAATAGTAGGCGAGCGCCAGGAAAGTCCAAGATGTGACAAGATTTGCAAAGATGTGACGAAAAAAGAAGAGGCAGGAGCCAAAGATGCAAAGATGCGACGGAACAATGGTGGGCAAGAGCCAGAAAAATCAAAGATGCGACGGAATTTGCAATTTTGGCTCCTTCCTGTTTTCTTTTCGTCGCATCTTGTGATTCCCTGCTTTTTGCTGATGTTCTTTGATCTCGTCTTTGACGTCTTCGTCGCATGTGCACATCTTTGCACTGGAGATTCACGACTTCCGTCGCAAGTCAGAATATTTCGTCGCATCATAGTACCGTTTCGAGTGCCTGAAGAATGAGACGGAAGCCTGGTCCTGGCTTTCGAGAAACTCGAACCGATGGGAGGATGTAATGGTCTGGCAGCGACGACAGGAGCGACGAATACATCACTTTGCCATAACCATCCTTCAAATTCAGGATACAAGTTTTGGACAGCTTCAGTTCGGGTGCAGCTCGACATTGCACCAGGCGGGAACCCAGGAGCAAGGATATTTTGCCATTAGTATACTAAGCCACAGCGTTGGGAACATCATGGATGACGGCTATTTGAGGACGGCCGCTGTCTTCGTGAAGTTCAATGATGCGGTAGAGACCAGCTGTTGCTCGGCTGGATGGTGCTCTTCCATCTTCCATATCAATGTCCTCGATAGCTCCCAAGTCGGTAAGGTCGCTCGAAACACTGGAATTGTCGTGCAACGACGAATCCATCATTTCAACATCTTCCATATCGATGTTGAAGTCCTCTTCATCGGGAGGCGAGCCATCCTCATTCTGATCATCGTCGGTCTGTATAAGGGAGAAGAGATTGGAAGAATGGGGCGCTGAAACAGCAGCCGAACTGTGCTTGAAAGAAGGAGGTACTTGCAAATGCAAATACTCTCTACCAGTGATGGATCGAGACTGATTCGAAATGGACGGCGTCGATTCCAGGAGAAGTCCACTGGATCGGGGTGATCTCCGCGAGATCGTAAATCGGCATCATGAGGCCCTCATCCTCTTGGCATCTCTGTAGGATGAGTCGCTTCGGACGGCGAGGCTCCCAGGGTCTTGCGGGAGGCACGTCTATAAGGAGGTACTCAAGTACATCTCTGGTGGTCGTTATCATCACACGAATCGCGGGCCACCTCCCGCAAGCTGGGTAGGCAGAGCCTCACGGGGCCCCTTGCGATCAGCGGCCGCAAGCTGTATCAACTGTCCCTGGGACAAATCCAGGAAGGCCTGGAAGTCTCGGGGGTTGAAAGCTGAAGCAACAGCAGAAGAGCTGTTAGCGGCTGTGGGGGCGACCTCGGCGGGAACGAAGGAGGCGCTGGGGCCGGGGCCGGCTGCAGCGGTGGCGGCGAGGCCGGAGTTCTCGTTAGTACCTGGGGTACGCAGGTGGTTAGTTGAGAAGCCCACTACAGGTTAAAGAGAAGAGAAGACTTGACTCACCATGATCAGCGGCATTGTTGCCAAGAACCAACCGCCTAACCTAGTTCTCGAAAGGGGGAGGCAGAGCCTCAACCCGGACGGTGATGAAAGGCTCCGAGGAGAGAATTCTTCGCAGTCAGTTGAACACTCAAAAGCCATTTGGCATTTGAGAACAACTTACCAACATCCTCCAAACGGACTTCTACATGAGCCCACGTTGTCCCATTCTCATCCCATGATACGTCTGACCTCGATTTTCTCGACTTGAGGAGGTGCATTCTGGAGCCAGTTGCTCCAACTCGCCGTATGTAGTCGATGATCGTTCGACGAGACCAGGAGCCCCATGGCTCAACCTCTGAACCATCGCCGTCCTCGCAACCCCATGAACATAGCCGCTTGCATCTCGGCTCTCCTGCCCGGGACGTGCGAGACGACCCGGGAGTGGCCGCCTCTTGGCCGTTGGCATCCTGCTGTTGATCGACAGAGTAGACTGAGGAGTCCTTGGTCTCCTCCTTGAATGTCGATGCTGTTGTCTGCTTCAGCATCTTAGGGGTGAGAGCGGACTCTCAACCGAGTTTGAGACTTGTAGTAGTTGCGATCGCGCTGAGGCAGATAAACCTTGGCGATGGATTGCAGAGACCGTTGAACTGGTCGGAAAATAAAAGGATTTTGAGATACCCCCAGATTCCTATCAACGTTCTGACTAAAGTCATGAATTTTGACTTTTAATCGAGAATCAAATGATGGCGAGGACTTGAGACCTCACAAAAGGCTGATATCGCGACATCCTCAACGCGATCAGGCTGACGTGCCATGATCGCTTGGCTTGCACGATCGCAGGATGGCGTCTCTCCAGCTGATTTCATCCCAGAGAAGGGATGGCTGTCGCCCAGTCTCTTGTTGCGTCGCCCATTCGCGTGCCGTTGCTGCGAGAAGTGCCAAGTTGCCTCCCGCATCACCTTGGTGAGCTCACAAATGTTCGTTGATGACTAAGATGGGGCGCTGGAACAGCAGCCATATTGAGTCAGGAACCGAGGGATACTGATATCAACCTGGATGAAGTCATACAGACTCAAATCACCACACTGGACGATACTCAATGCGGCAACCTTGGCATTAAGACGTTTCTTGGTCAGACCTTTCGTGGTCAATTACCATTTTCAAATCATGCCCTTGAGTTTCTTTTTGTTTTTTGTTTTTTCTTCCTCGGGGCCATCGTAGTATGGGAGGGCGGATGAATGGCAAGCGCCAATGTTGAGATGAGCTAGGAGGGGAATGTTGACGTCTGGCTTGAGGGTCTCATTGAACCTTGGAACTGACTTGCTTATAAGTGAATGTAATATGGTGCAATGGTATCAGAGATGAGAAATGAAAATGAAAGACTTACTGATTTGGTCTGGAGGCTCACCTCTAGGTAGAAGATTGAGTGAACGAGCCCAACAATCCGTCCAGGATCCATCACTTGAGTCTGTGTATAGTGATATAGTGATATAGTGATTGTAATTATGGTTGCTTGGGGAGGCTCCTCGTCGTTGGTGAATATGGAGTATAGTAGTCCGCAGAGCTTGGCTCGGCGCAGATGGTCAGGGCGCACCCGCCTACCCGAACCGTGCCTGCAACCAGTCACTACCAGCATGTGTAGCCGCCAGTATCTTTGAAAATTGTCGATACTAGTGAGTATGCGTTCGGAGTAAGCGCCCAAGGTCAAAGAAGAATGGTACAAAGTTGGCAAGTACGGACAATAGTCTTTGCCGGCGAGGGCAATTGTTTGAGGTAGACAGGCGCGGCAAGTGAAGGAACAGAAAAGGTCGACGAGTACCATTGACTATTTCGAATGGTAAGCGTGCGCTCGAGGTAAACGGTTGATGTGAAAGAAGAATGAGACGGGATTGGCAAGTACGTACAATGACTGTATAGAGAGGGCGAGCACTATAGGTAGGCGGGCGCGGGCGCAGAGATAGCAAAGCCGGCGAGCACGACACATTGGTATAGCTGGCAAGGGCGCGTTCGAGGTAGACGAGTGCAGTCGCAAAGCAAAGTCAATAACTAGATAGTAAGGACTAATCAGTCCTGTGAAAGGAAAGGGCGCGTTCGGGGTAGGCGAGTGCGGGTATAAAACAAAGAGGTGGCGAGCACTATAGATGCTCAGTACAAGGCTTCCTTCGAGGTAGGTGGTTGCAGGCGCAGACCAGAGGACTGGCGGCTACAATAGAGCCTACAAATGGAAAGGGCGCGTTCGAGGTAGGTGAATGTGAACGCAGAGCAAAGGGCCAGCGAGAACCAATGAAACAGATGAGTACCAAGTGTGCGTTCGGGGTAGACGGGTGCGAGTGCAAAGCAAGAAAACTGGCGAGTACCAGTAGAATTCAGAAGTGACAAGGGCGCGCTCGAGGTAAGCGAGTGCCCCCAGAGAGTAAAGAACCGGCGACCACGAATGTACCTTATGAGTGGTGAGGGCGCATTCAAGGTAGGCGAGCGCGGGCGCAGAGCAAACATCCGGCGAGTACCAGAGATCCTCTCAGTGCAAGGGCGGCTTCGTGGTAGGCGGGCGAGGGCGCAAAGACCAAGACAAAGGAAAAGCTGGCGAGAACCAGTCAAACTCACAAGTGGCAAGGGCGCGTTCGAGGTAGGCGACCGCGGGCGCAGACTCAAGGACTGGCGAGCACGGCTCATTGCTATAGCGGGCAAGGGCGCACTCCAGATGAGCCGGCGAGAGCCCCAAAGAGAATGATTTCAGCTCGCGCCGACATCTTCTTGAACAGGTCAGTGATCTTTGCTGGCAGGGGACTTTGTCAATATCTTTCGAGGCTTTGTGTAACTGGGCACGTCGTGTTCTGGGCGTGATTGTTCACCTGTTCACAATCATTATGTTAGTTTATGACTTCTCGGCATTGGGACAGTGTCAACTTACCCTGGTTGAAGTGGAATGTTAAGAAGAGTTCTCGCGTTATGCAGTCGCTTCATCGTCGGCAAACGATCTTTGGAATGTGAGTAATCGGTCTGTTTGTCAGTTGATGATGAGGAAGTGTTACTTACGTAGTGGCTTTGCGCTCCATCGTGATGATGGTGCTTGATGGTGGTGCTTGATGATGATGCTTGATGGACAATGGTGAGGAGAACGGGCAGTGGTTGCAGAGCCCATGAATTTGCGACAGTGATATCAAGAAAACGAGGTGGATTATCAGAAGCAATCGTTGTGTATCAACAGAGAGAGTGGGATACTTGATGGAGATGTCTTGGACCTTGATGAAGTAGGAAAAGGAATGTCTCAGTGCTCCGTGTGAAGCTGCAATCTTCGAGGAATCAGGACAGTTACCCGAAGTATATCTTCGCGCAAAAAAGTCGAAGAGATGTGGAAGACGAAAGCAACGCCTTCGAGGGAATACCTCGAAGTGTTCTTGATGATTATGATGATGCTTTGAGGTCTGGGAATGTAGGTGAGGAGAGATTTGAAGATGGAGGTTGGTGGTGGGAAAAAGTCAAACACCAAAAAAAATGTGCGCCGGGAGTCCGAATAAATATTTCCAAAAGAAGCGGGTCCGCCAGCCGGCTAATTAGGACAGAACAATCACCTGGTTGTTGTGGGATGCGCGCAGCCGGCTGCCGGTCGTCAGGAGGCAATTAGAAAAGCGGATGCCCGTGACGGTGAGGCTTCCGGAAGGTCTCACGGAAGCAGCGCCGGGCCCCGCCTGGAATTAGGCAGTAACACCCTACAGGAAGTAATACCACAAATCGCTTGCCAAGATGCGGTAGCTCCTCTTCAAGTCAGTGGCCTTTTCGATCACGGAGATGCCGGTTCAGGGTATTCAGGCTCGGAGCGGGACGCGGCGTCGACGTTGAGGTTTGGGGGCCCAAAGTGCCGCATTCCAGTGACAGGTCAGCATTCCAGTTGCTCTTTGTCAGCTACGGGCACCGGGGGCCTTCACTGGCCACCTCACTTGCCACGAACCTCACACAGAGATGTTTGATTGTGTTTGGTAAATCAATATATTGTATCGGGAACGTAACTACCCCCTGGATCAACTGATGCTTGATGGCTGTTGACAGCTCAGAACCCGTCGAAAGCTAGCAGTACGAGTAGTTCAGTTTCTATAATATCTATCTATTTCTGAGAGGTTCTCTAAATCATGTGTGCTCGCTGAAATCAAATAACCTCTGCCCCAGTGCTGTACACTTTGCAAATCTAGTCTGTATCGTACAACCTCTGAATCAAGGCTGCTTGAGTCCTCTACCCAACAGCTCTTCACCAACTTCTTTGACCAAGTCCTCCTTTGGAAACTCTTTTGCTTTGGCCAGTATTGTGTCCTTGGCATCCATTGTCCTTAAGAGATCCACCAGCTCTCCGTCCAATGGAGCACAGTAAACCAGATTGCCCAAGGCTAGCAACATGCCATGAAGAGCCTCAGATGATGAAGTCTCTTGCGTAATGGCTTCCAAGACAGATGCGGCAAGCTCAACTTGATCGGAATCTGGGAGTATAGTTGAAGATGAGCTGGCTCTTCTTTCTCTGCTGACTGTTGTGGCAATGTTGAAGAGCAGGGAAGACGCTGCAACTCGAATATTGTTGTGGCTATCGTCCAAGAAACTGGTTGATACGAGTTGTATGATCGGGTCTCGCAACGTCGGCTGCGACAGTATTTGTTCAGGATATAGTGGACTTGAGAAGAGGTTGCAGGCCATCTGCAACGTCACGAGTCGCAGCGCATAAGGGCAATCTGAACCCTGGCTATTGGCATAACCTAGCACTGTGGTGACTGTCTCGTGTCCGCCCTCTTCTGCAAAATATCCACTGACTCTAGCATCAACGAGTGCGCATCTGAAAAGGTCCACGACTGTGAACTTGACCTCAAGCGGGAGCTCGGAACCGCGTAGCAGAGCTGAAAAGCCTTTCAAATCAGGTAAAGTAGCCTATATCAGACGATTAGTCACTAGTCGGGATCATACAAGGATGGGACGAAGAAAACAAACCTGTGCTGGCCCTTGTGTTGTCCGTGTCTCAATGAAATGCTTCAGGCCTTGGACCGAAGGATTGCTCGCGGAAGATCCCATCTTGGAGATCAGCTTGTCCAGAGGTGGAGTCTTGGTATATAGTACCGGCGACACTTCAGGATTCTGGAACTGTGGTACACGGAGACCTTCGTGAGGGTGTCGTGGATTGGCCATCTCTACCAAAAGTTTGACGGTGCTGCGCAGGCGTGCAGCATCAGCACCTGCCCATCTTTCTTGTTCCTGTCCGTGGATGAAGGTGGCAAAAGTTGGAGTGGCCCTGATACCATAGCGTTGTCCAACATCGAATGCTTGTGATGTGTCGACCTTGATGAGCGTCACGCGGTCACCCATTTCAGCTGCTAGCTCGTCGTACAAAGGATAGAGTACCTTGCAGGGTGGGCAAGTTGCTGATGTGAAGAAGATCACAGCGCACGACTTCTTGGCAGCCTCCAAAAGCCTGTCGAGTTCTGACAAACTGGTGACGATCTTGACAGTGCCGGTTCTAGAAGCATGACCATTGGTTGCCGAACCATGTGTTTGCGAGGATGCTGATGAGTTGACTCTTGGATCGCTCTGAATGCCCAGTAAACCGCCTTGTTGAGCCTTCTTTGCTTGAACCATTTGCTCCAGCTGCGGTTGCAGCATCCTGCCAAAAGGAGAGTCTAGCACAGCCTGTGGCATATTGCTGATGTGTGCTGGAATGCCCTTGCCGAGTAGAAAGGTGGCGAAATCGTTGCTGAAGTTGTTGCAATTGTGTCGAAACAAGTCATAGGCCTCGGGAGTGAAGATGCTTCTCAACGAGTCGACATACTCGAGAATGACTTCGATCGGCAATTCTGTTTTCCCAAGGTGAATCCGCTCCAGTGGTTTTCCGAGATGTGAACTGCCAGGGCGAATAGTGCTGATACCTCCATCATAGACATACTCAACTCCCTCGAGCTCTATCGAGGTGTGGTAGATGGCGTCCAGCTGAAATCCCAGCAAACTCATTGACAGCTGGCGCGCAAGACCGCCAGAGAGGTCGTAAACAAGAAGATGAACATCCATCTTGAAGAGGTGTGTGATTTATTTTGACTAATCAACAAAGATGTAGAGTACGTGCTGGTTTGGTCGAGTTTCGTTGATCTGGACTTGAAATTTGCTTGATTGGTCTTGGTTGGGACGGCAATGATAAGTCCCACTTACTACTTGCAAGGTACCGTTCTATCGGCAAATGTTATCTTTGCAATGTACAATTCGTGAATGAAAGGTGATTGCGCAAGAGTAAAAGAGATCGAATAACGTGCAGGAACGTGAACGTATCTAAGAGGCAACCTGAAGATACACAAGCATAGTGAGTGTCACGACTCGAGGCAACTTCCAATAGTACGTAAGACAATGGTCGTCAATAGAAGCCTGTCGAGTGTCGCATTCACAAGACGGGGCTATTGATCAATCAAATATTATTGGTAGAGAGCATATATGCCCTTGCCGAGTCTGCGATATGCAGCAGTGTATCTCAGCACTTATCGGTATGTAAACAATGTTTTTGCTCCTTTGTTGTGATGTTATCGTCTTGTCTTACCCTTCTCATGTAGATCCAAACCCAAGGTCCGGAGTTTTGACCACCAATGCCACCTCATGCCAAATCTTATACTGCGGCGAGGAAGTCAATTATATTCATCAAGGGAGTATAATTCACTTGTAGCGGGCTGCACCCTTGCAAGCTGGAGATCGACCATCCCCGTTCCATCAATTAGAAAGGGGAACTTGTCCACAAGCGATCATAACCCGCCCTGCCGCCTGCCACTAAAAAAAGAGCCACTCCACAATCGCCCAAGTCGCCCTACCACAGACAGCCCGGACAGCCCAGACAAGCAACCAGGCCCCCTTGTCTGGGGCGACTCAAGAAGCCCCCCGATAACGTTGAAATTAGGGGGTGGAAAACTTCTAGATTGTGAACACATGCGTTGATGCTCACCCTTCACTCTACTCTGTACTCTAGCATCCTTTTTTCTTTTTACTGGAGAGGAGAGTCGGACCCGATCCCTTCTTGCGACGCGTCTTTTTGCCCATAGTAAGGTTTATTAATTGCGACCTGTAGGACGAAGGAACCAATTTGGCTTTGTCTGCACCTACAGCCGCCCGCTTTCACTTTACTTGACTTTCTCGCTCTCTCTTCTCTCGATCGCTACCAGGTCCATCGAAAAACCCACGCTCACTTTCTTGTCCTCTGGAGGCGCCACGCTACGCTCCGTGCCGTCCGCCACGACCTCCATCTGCACCCGCCTCCTCCTTCCACTCCGGAAAGGGGACCTGTGCATGACTGCTCTATGAGGAGAACTTCAGTCTCGCTGCCTACTAAGCAAGCAGCCCGTGATCCTCACGAGAAGCCCGCCCGATACGAGTCCGGTCAACATCACCGGGCTGACAACAGAGGTGGCATCCTGGAGAAGCTACAGCAAGCCGCGGGGATGAATCAGGCACAGAAGGCCAGGTGGTTGAAAACCACGGCGATAGTAGTGTTCTTGGTCTTCCTCTTCTATTTCCTGTCGCCCAAGGGCGCCGACATTTACCAAGATGGCAGCACCTCTGTCTCGGGTAAGTAGAGCGACCATTGCATGCAGTCGTATCGAAACTATCTAACTCGTTTTTCCTCGCAGGCTCGAAATCGTCCGGTGGTCAAGTGCCTTCTGATTCTAGCTATGGCACCTCGGAGTGTACCAAGTCGTTCTCGAAGGACAAGCCCATTGTCCAATATGTCATCATGATCGATGCTGGCAGCACTGGCTCCCGAGTTCACGTGTACAAGTTCAACAACTGCGGATCGACTCCCAAGCTCGAGGGGCCCGAGGGCTTCAAGATGACCGAGAAGAGTGTCGGTGGTCTGAGCAAGTACAAGGACGACCCCTTGGCTGGTGCCCAGACCCTGGATGCTCTCATGGCTGTAGCCATGGAGATGGTTCCGGACAAGCTGAAGGGATGTACTCCAGTCGCCGTCAAGGCCACTGCTGGTCTGCGTATGATTGGTACCGAGGCTGCCCAGAAAATCCTGGACACTGTTCGCAACCACCTCGAGACCAAGTACCCATTCCCTGTTGTCTCCAAGGAGGAGAACGGTGTTGCCATCATGGACGGTTCCGACGAGGGTGTCTACGCCTGGATCACTACCAACTACCTCCTTGGAAAGATTGGTGGACCCGAGGAGAGCCCTACCGCAGCCGTCTTCGATCTTGGTGGTGGTTCCACGCAGATCGTCTTCGAGCCGACCTTTAAGGGAGTCCCTGGCGCCGGTATGCCCCAGCACATGGAGGAGGGTGACCACAAGTACAAGCTGAACTTTGGCGGTCGCAACTTTGAGCTGTACCAGCACTCGCATCTGGGCTTTGGTCTGATGGCTGCGCGCAACTCTATTCACCTAACCCTGCTCAATGACATTGCTAAGGGCTATGACGGCAAGGAGTGGCTGAAGAAGCCCATCATTAACCCTTGCATCAACGCTGGGCAGAGCGACCTTGTCACCGTTGACCTCGGTGACAGCTCGTCCCTCGGCTCCGGCAAGATCGAGCTCAACATGACTGGTCCTTCGGTTCCCGCTCCCGCTCAGTGTCGCCAGCTTGCCGAGCGTATCCTGAACAAGGACGCCGCCTGTAACTTGGCACCTTGCTCCTTCAACGGTATCCACCAGCCTTCCCTCGGCAAGACCTTTGCCAAGGAGGATGTCTACGTCTTCTCCTTCTTCTACGACCGCATCAAGCCTCTCGGCATGCCCGACTCCTTCACGCTCCGCGAGTTGCACGACCTGACCAGCACCGTCTGCGCTGGCGAGTCTCAGTGGGATGTTTTCCGCAGCATCCCCGGTGCCCTCGATGAGCTCAGGGACCGTGGCGAGAGCTGCTTGGACCTCAGCTTCATGGTTGGCCTCTTGCACACTGGCTACGACATGCCCATTGACCGCGAGCTGTTCACTGCCAAGAAGATCAACAACAACGAGTTGGGTTGGTGCTTGGGTGCTAGGTATGTTATCTCCACGACTTTTCTACATCTATATATGCTAATATTGAAAACAGTCTGCCTGTTCTTGCCAAGAACTCTGGCTGGCAATGCAAGGTCTCTGAGATCCACTAAGGGCTCTCTGACCACTTAAGATATATGTACGAGGAGGGGCATGAGGAACGGCGTAGCATTTGTTATAGATATCCGGGGCGAATAATGACTCGATGTATAGTGGCTGCTCTACCACAAGCCCAAATGAAATCGAAAAAAAGTTCTTATGAGATCGGTCGGCGTTGGGCAACTTTTATTCTCGCAGATATGTGCATCTGTGAGAGGGACTTCTCTGTACGTTGGGACTGGGGCAGCTGGCTCGTGGTTCGAGGCTGTAGAAAAAGACTTACATTCATGACTGAAATCACTGAAGACATCGTGCATATATGGTGTATAAAACATTACATTTATAATGACAACTAGGATTTTCCTGCTCCAATGCCAACCAAAGCTCTGTGAAGCAGCGAGTCTATAAAGGCAATCCTAACGCACAAAACAAAATCAGAAGGCACCGCATCTCATAGAAGTGCGGGCACACTTAAGGGGGTATCATAGCTCTTCACAGCGGCACATCGACCATTTCCACAACGTCCTCCATGACCTCCTCGGGTCCGACGCCCTCGAGGAGCTGCTCCACGGCAGCGGCTTCGCTACCCCACTGCATGCTGCGCTCCATGGTGTGGTCGCGCACGATGCGGATGCGGTGGAGGTAAATCTTGCGCAGCGCCAGCACGACCAGGGCGGGCGTGACGAAGTCGAGCCCGTGCAGCACCGCCATGCTGCGCACGAGGCCGTCAAAGTGCTTGGTGGCGAGGGGCGCGATCCCTCCGGCCACGGCCTGGTGCATGCGCATAAAGGATATCAGGTTCATCTGGTAGCGCAAGACCTCGATGTCGACATTGACCTTGCGGGACGCGAGCGACAGCGTCGTCACGTCGGCCTCGGTGATGAGGGGACCCTTGTTTGCTAGTAACGTCGGGTCGTTGGAAGGAGGACCGCGACTCGGACTGCGCGGGAATAGTTCGTGATGTGGTGTGCTGGTTCTGCTGGGGCGACGGACCACCGAGGCATCGCTATCGCTGTCCTCGGTCTCGGACCGCGGCCGCCTGGTCCTCCCGAACTCGTCCTCTAGCATGGAGGCGCCATCCTGCTCGTCGAGGTGCGCAAAGCCATCCAGGGGATCGTGCCAGTGCGCGAGGTAGAAGAAGTCGTTCAGATGGTCAGTCAGCCTGGCCTCTCCCCCGCTGGTGGCGCCCAGGACGGCGATGAAGAGGAACTGCTTGGGCGCCGTCTGCACGCTGGTGCGCGTGTAAATGCGCCGGGTCCGCATGAGCTCGAGGGCCTGGATCTGCACCACCTTGGGCGCCTTGTCCAGGTCGCGGGCCAGGATCACATTGGCAATCTGCGGTGCCGCTGCCGCGGTCTGCTGCGACCCGCCGCCACCGCTGGGCGAGATCTGAGACAGCGGCGAGAGGGCGGCTCCTCTGCTGTGGTGGGACGCATGAGAGGTTGGGCGCAGCGCGCCGTAAAAGTATGAATCCTGCACCGGGGTCCGGCTCCTCAGCAGCGACGGCGACTCGGCTCGCGATCCCGCGCTATTCAAGAGGATGGAGGCGGCAAAGTCGTCGAGGGTGGTCTCCGGAGTCAGTGAGACAGTGGCAGGTTTGAGGTTGAAGGTTTCAGTCACGACCTGATCGGACGATCAGAAAACAAAAACAGATAAATACTTTGAAATTCCATGATTTGCAGTGTCAAAGCAACTTACAAGCTGCAGCTCTTGGACCAGATCATCCAGGGCTTCGGGCTCGGTACTGATGATGCAATGTTCGCGGCTGGTAAGGCAGAGCAGTGCCGCCAGATCCAGGTCGCCGAGGCCATGGATCTTTGACAGCAGCTCCTCATCCGCCATAGGTGAGGTCGTTGGCGATGATATTGGCCATGGAGCAGAGGGCTCCCCCAAACGGACGACCAAGTTGGGGATCGTGTAAAACCGCGACTTGTTTGTTGTCTTGTTTCCTTCCGGTGGTTCTAGAAAAGCAGGGAAGGAAGCAAGTCACATTCTTTTTGGGCGCGACTTTCAGGAGATCGGCTCCAGAGGGATCGGACTGCCGGGGCCACAGCGACCAGGGCCATCAAATTGCATGCGTAATTCAGGTACAATGCCCCAGAGCTTCCACTAGCTCGGTACGCAGGGATCCGCTGGTGCGCTGGGGCAATGCAGCACTGGAGTTGTGCTACCTAGAGACCGTATCCACTACGGGGACAAACAATTATAATCATCACGTTCGCTGATATTGGTCAAGATGGGTGAATCAATGTCAGTCAATTTGTTGGATATACATTCCAGAAAAATTCTCATGATACAATGAGGACGCCAGGCCATTGTGAAGAACGCGGTCGGTAAATTTACAACTTCTGAATCAGACAGCTATGCACTCCTTCTTAAGCATTCCAGTCGATTTCTGTCCCCGTGCGTCCATTATTGTGACTTGCCGCCCCTGGTAGTCAGTCATCAGTGCCTTTTTTCACAAGTCGCAAAGAGAAGATCAATTGAACTGACAAAGAGCATTTCAATTAACATGGGGAGTTTGTAACTTACTCTCCTTTCCAAAAGTTCTTATTGACCTTGTCCTCGCCGGCTGGGGCGGCCCGATCGTGCCGCTTCTCAAAGTCCTTATTGTGCTGCTCGACCTCCTGCTTCTGTTCTTCGCTCAGCCCCTGCTTCGCACTGGGAACCGACTGGTTGTGGATCTTGGGCCGGGGCGCTCCCTCGCCCTGGGGCCCTTTGAGTGCCTCACCTCCTCCGCCGCCTCCACCGACCGAGCCGCCGGTGGGGCTCGATCCCGTCTCCTTGGCCTCCTTGGACCGCGAGCCCCCGGATGCCGCGCTGGCGTCGGCTGGCTCCTGCTGTGATGCCGCCTTGTTCATCGACTCGCTAAACGCCGCCTTGGTCGGTCCGCCGCCGGTGTTCTTGCCCACGTCTGGCGGTGCAGGGCCTGGGTGCTCCGACGAGTGCTGGGCCTTGCTGGCACCGGGTTGCTTCGAGGGGTTCTCGCCCTCTGGACTTCCTTTGCCGTCGCCGTAGCCCTGGTCAGCCAAGGAGCGAGATGTGCTTGTAAAGGTTCGGTATGTAGAGGTTGCAGCGGGGGTTCGGTAGCGCACCGCTGCGCCAACGCTTCGGATGGTGTTGGTGATACGTAGGGCGACCATTGCGACAGACAGTTGAGTTTTCTCGTTCCGGATAATTGATCAATTGTTGTAATTACGAATATAGATCGAACAAGTCATCACAAGTAACAGCGATTTCTTTGGGTTTTGTAGCAATACTCGGCAACCCTCGTTGTGAGACATGGTACCCGCGGTGATGCTCATTGGAGGCTCAATGATGAGCTTATGACATCACTACGCGGCTGTCAGACATGGGCGATGAGCTCACTTGCAAGCGCAGCCAATGTCATTTCGTCAATAAGAGTGACCCTAGTACATTAGCTCCTGGACTCCAGAGAACAATAGAATTGTATAATGGAGGCTCGTGACAATCAAAACATATGACATCTGGTTGGTACTGTGCTTATTATTATACTTCAGCCCTGGACCGTGATGATTCTCACCAGTGAACGCTCGGCTACTTGGAGGTGCACTTGCATTACTGAGGACGAGCCTGCATGCTTGTCAAGGTTTAGAAACAACAGAATATATTCCAAATGATAAACATAATAGTAAAAATCACAGTACATTTTTCATTGTTAGGAAGGTGACAACCATAGCCATTAATTGTTATCCAAACATGCAATCGAGGTATAGATCTAAAGATAGGCAAAATTCATTGACAAAAGCCCGGGACAGTTCACAGTATCTACTTGCGCTTTGCTATCCGCTTCATGGCCCTCATCTCCTTCTTCATCCTAGGGTCGACAATCTTATACCTGCCCTTGACACCCTTTGGACGACCCTTGACACCCCTATTGACACCCTTGGCCACAACCACCTTGACCTGGTCCCTAGGCTTCTTCTTGCCAGCCTTGGCTAGCAACTTGGCAATGCTGTCTGCCTTCTCCTTCTCCGTCATACCCTCCTCGTTGGCGAGCATGTCACTCTTCTTCTTCAACTTCTCGAGACGCTGAGCAGTCTTGAACTTCTTACGTGCCTGTGCCTCGCGAACCTTCTTGATAGGTCGGGCATTGTAAGCACGAAGCTTCTCCTTGATAGCTGCCGCTGCGGCCTTTGTAATGGGCTTGTGTGGTCTGTCATGCTTGCCTTCGTCCTCGACGAACCACTCGGGCAATGCATCCTTGTCCCTGAATGCGTACTTGTTCCAGTTTTCGTCTTCAATATCGTATTTCGTCGCTTGACCGGTCGCCAGCCTGTGTGCTAGTGTCATGGCTTCTGCCGTGATAATATCAATATTGAGACGTCCGTCTGGAAGTCGCTTGTCTTCATCGTCCCAATTCTCTGCTAGGTCCTTGTCCTGGTGCTTGACAACTTCGAAGCCAGCCTCGTCATCATCCTTGTCCTCCTCATCTTCAGAGTCAGAGTCGGGCTTAATGATCTCTTGCTTTGTCTTCTTATCCTTCTTTGCAGGCTTTTCAGACTTGGCTTCTGGCTTGCTCTTGGCAACAGCGTTTGTCATTTCCACTTCAGCGCTCTCTTCAGCCTCAAGGTCCTCCTCGTCGAGAATGCCTGGAATGTCCTTGAAAAGATCTTGGTTGAAGAAGCTCTTTGCTCGTTTGGACAAGCCGCCTTCTTCTGGTGTATTGTCGAGATCTGTGACTAGCTTCTTGGCAGATGTGAAATCCTCGTCGTCCGAATCATCGCTGCTGTCCTGATCGAATTCAACGCCATCATCGTCACTAGAAGCGTTCTCGTCTCCGGAGACACCTTCCCACTCGCCGTCTTCACCCTCTTGCCTTGCCTTCTTCGCACGGTACTTGGCGTCGGATGCCGACTTGCGTTCTCTGTATTGCTCGTACATGCCGTCAAGCTCGCGCTCCAGGCGGTCTTCTTCCTCGTCAGACTCGTCGTCAGTCTCTCCAGATGATCCAAGTCCGCTGTCACGATCCTTCTTGGCGTCGACATCAGTGACGATAGCCATTTTGCCCTTGGCAACCTTGTTGATGGCACTGTTCTTGTCTATCGGCTTGAGAGCAAACATGGCATCTGCACCACGGGGACCGGCTTCTTCCATTCCAATGTCCATAGGTGCCATCATGTTGAGCTGCATTCGGACAATCTCTTTTTGCTTCTTTTCGTTTTCTTTTCTCTTCTCGCGCTTCCTCTTGGCACTGTCCTTGTCCTTCAAGGCCTGCAGCTCTTCTTGGATCTTGAGCTCCTCGTCCATGTCTTCGACTTCGGCACTTTCCTCGGCTTCTTGAGCCTCCTTCTTTGCTGCCTCGGTCTTCTTTGTTGGGAATCCGAACTTTTCACGAACTTTGAGTCTCCATCGCAGCAGCATCTTGAATTCTTTCCGTCCAAGAACTTTCAGATCTGCACAGCATATCCGAATTTCATCTGTGGTCTCTGGCATCTTGTCGAGAGCAGCGAGAGCAATGTCTCCATTGGCGGCTCCGCTCAAGGTCAACTTGTTGTATGAACCAAGAATGGCAATAGGATCAATCGTTTGAATGAATTCAGAGGCAGGAAGCTCCTTGTATTGTGTCCAATCGCCCTCCTCGTAACCGCCTCTCTTTCTCTTCTTGACTTCGGGGTTGTAGACCTTGGCTTCATTGTTGGGAGCAGGCTCGGACAACTCGGCAAAGACAGTCTTGGGATCCAAGAATCTAGGATCGATCTTCTTGGGTGCCTTGAAACCGCGGCAGACGACGAAAATTTCGGCCGAGACGTTACGCGAGGATGGCGGCTTGGTAGCTTCGACCTTGGTGAAGAGTTGGTTGAAGACCCAGAGCAGAGAGTTGTAATCCTTCGATCTGAAGACCTTTGTGACGAATGTACCACCCTCGATCAGGAACTCGGTAGCAAGCTTCATCGACTGGAGTGCAAGTTCCGCCTGATTGAAGGAATCTTGCACCCAAGCAGTACCGACGTTGGGTGCACCATCGTGTAGCACGGCATCGGCCTTCCAAGTCTTGAGGTGCTGTCGAATCGTAGCACGGCACTTGTCTGTGGTGATATCGGACTGGAAGGTGATGACACCGGGAATTGGCTTGATGGGGGACAAATCGACACCGACGATGAGGCTGTTCACGGGCATGCACTCGGCGGCGACCTGACACCAAGATCCGGGGGCAGCGCAAAGATCCAGCAGGACCTTGCTCTTCTCGAGGAAGCCATACTTCTTGTTCAACTGTACGAGCTTAAAAGCAGCTCTGGCTCGGTAGCCCTTTTCCTTGGCAAGTTTGTACCACTTGTCAAGACGACCCTTTCCAGTCTTCTTCTGGAAACCCATCTTGACGAAGAGGCCAGAGTCGTTGCAACTAAGGCTTCGTTGTCGTCGGTTGTAGGTTCGCAAAAGAAAGATGCGATGTTGAGATGGGGTGGGATCGAGTCTGTCTTCCAATAGTGGCAGGACCCTCGCCCCGAAATCTTTCAAAATTTCTACCTATTATTTTCTTATCGCAGTCCTCGATAAGAGAATTTAGGCGGGTCGCGCTCAAAAAGTTGACTGCCAAGACTGCATTGCAGCAGAGTCAACAAGCAAAGCCAAAGAAGCACGGACTCATAAGAAAGGCCCCCACTATGCCCACCTCTAGCCCGCGCAGAGCGCCAAAGCACCTAGAAAAGAGACTTCGCGGCTGGGACCCATAAAAAGTCCTCTCCAGGCGTCACCTAAAGTCGTGTAATAGGCAAAGTGCTAGTATCGCGTCTTGCCAGGGACCGCGTTCGCGGCGAACCACTTAAAACCACTTACGAGCTGGGACCCGAGACGTTTCTGTTCCCCCGCCACCTACGAAGGATTGCAAATCGAAAAGAAGGCATCATTGTAGTTTCTTACTCTTCGTCCTTTTTGAACATGGTCAATTGCATATCATAATACATTCTTCGGTCTGATTGTAACTCCTGTTCTTCCGGCCGGCCATTCCTTGTGTGTTTATATACACACATCATCGTGTCGGACCACATCTGCTACTCAGAGTAGAGACCAGAGAGAGCACGAGGCTCTCCAAAAATCATGACGCCCACGTCACCCATTCGAAAAGACACCAGACTACTCTCACCACCAAGACGCAACAATGGCAAGGAGCGAAGGAACCCCTCCATCACCCCAAGGAAATTTCGACGATTCTTTACTCCACGTACCGGAGTCTCGTCACATCTGGCCTCTGGTCATATAAGTCCAGCCCGAAAAGCTCTCAGAGACCTCGCGGCTCCAACGCTCAACCACCGTCTGCAGACCCCGGCACCCTCCAGTCCACTCAAAGCTTCTTCCGAGTATGGCCAGGACGACCAAGATGAGAACACCATAGAGAACGACTTGAGGGCCAAGCGAAGAAAACTCCAGCACACCCCAGAGTCATCACCGTTTCAACCTCTCCACCTGGAGCCGCTTCTCCCTCTTACGTCTGAGAAGCCGTCGGTCTTGCTCAGTCCCATCCAATCTATTCACTCCAGCCAAACTACTCTCCCGGACTTGGATGAAAGCGATTGCGAAGATCTTGATCAGAAGCCCATCCGCCGGTTGGCTCCCATATCCAGCAGGGGCTTTGCAGGCCAGCTTCTCCAGCGAGGATTAGGAGGTAGACCGTGCGCTGGAAGATCATACATGTCCTATCCTGCTTCAGACTGGAAAACCGAAACCGCCGACTTTTGCAGTCAGCCTTCAAACGTTCACAATTGCACTAGCCATGATGGCCCTGGCCGTTGCATACCCTTTTGCACAGCGGCTTGCAATAGTAAGTTCCCACGTGACGATATATATTGACTTTCTTCCCAAATTAACGCCTCGTACAGCCAACAGTCTCGTTGCAGTAGGTGACGAAGAGGGTCGAGTCAGACTGCTTGACTCGTCAGGCGATGCTTCACAGCCATTCAGCGACATTCACGTTTCGTTTCCGGCTCACAGTAATGCCATTATTGATCTTGCCTTTTCGAGTGATGACTATTTGCTAGCGACTGCTTCTGGAGATCAGACTGGACGTGTCATTGATGTGGTCACTCAAAAACATATCGCTATTTTACAGCACCACACTGCTTCATTGAAGCAGGTACGATTTCAACCCGGAAGCTCCAATGGATCGGTGTTGGCCACCTCTTCTCGAGATGGCAGTGTTCAAATATGGGATCTTCGGTGTAAGGGCCCCGTGTCGGAAATATTGACGGATGATGAACCGAGTACTGGACTGTCATATGTCCGCAGCACACCGCCAAAACAGGGGTGCGCAATCAACAGTATTTACGATGCACATGCTCGGACAGCTCGACAGGTCAAACAAGCAACTACTGGCCCTCAAGATACACCCTCCCGCGGAGAGCTGCCTGGACGGATAGGTGATGTATCCGTGACAGCGCTGCAGTTCCTCCCAGAAGGCCGTGAACACTTGCTTCTTACGGCTTGCGAAGCAGACGCTTGCATCAAGTTATGGGATATTCGGTCTACTTCCAACAGACACAAGACGACTCCAATCTCCGCAACTGCTCCGCCCACTTCGCATTCTTACTGGCGTCCTTTCGGCATCCCATCGCTCGCTCTCAATACCGACGCTTCACGACTCTATGCTTTGTGTAAAGACAATACTGTATATGCCTACTCAATGGCACATTTGATGCTGGGCCACGCACCAGAATTGAGCAGCCGTGAGCCGGCAAGACGCCGCCACGGCAACACCACCCACAACGGCCTCGGCCCACTATACGGCTTCCGACACCCATCGCTCCACGCTACTTCTTTCTACGTAAAGTGCGCCGTCCGCCCAGCCAAGGACGGGCGCAGCGAAGTCCTGGCCGTCGGTAGCTCCGACGCCTGCGCGGTCGTGTTCCCAACCGCAGAGCGCTACTTCCGCCACGACCTCACGGGCGCCATGTCCACCCTCTCTCTGGAGCAGTCCACCATTGCCACGTCGACGCTCCCCCCATCTGCTTTCACGCGCTCTCACAGACCCTTGCTCGGCCCGCCGCTGTTCCAGCGCACCGCCAGCTCCTCGAGGCTCGCCGCCATGCGGGAAAAGGACGACATACCCATGTACAGAAACGGCACGCCGCTCGTCCGCGGACACGACCGCGAGGTCGGGGCCCTGGCCTGGACCGACCAGGGCAAGCTCGTCACCGTGGGCGACGACTACCTCGTCCGGTGCTGGAGCGAGGACCGCGAGAGGGCCAAGGACCTGAGGACGGGCGGCGAGACCGAGGGCCGCCGCTGGGGTTGTGGCTGGGCTGACGTCGGCGAGGACTGGGATGGCGATGCCGAAGATGACGATGATGAATGAGTAATGAACTGTCTCGCAGGAGAAGAGACAAATCCTTATGAAGCTTTTTGCATGGCTCCTTTGGACTGTACACCTTATATAAAGGAACGGAGGAGAAAAGGTTGTTGGTTTTTTGCGGTTTTGCATTCTGGTTTTGGCAGCATTGGCTTTGTTTTTTGCCATGATACCCATAGAGCACTTCCGTAGCTCTCCTTGGTCTCTGTATTTGCATAAATATACTTTGCGCAGCATTTGGATGGAGTGTGCCCAGACAGTGAATTCGCATTTGCTGCAAGAACGAACGAAGCATTTCTCGGCAAACTAGGTGTTTCGCGGTATATCAAGGATAAGTCATATAATAATGTCAGACCAAGACGTATCATACGTTTGTCTCACTCTTCAACAAGACACGGCAGGCCACTGTCAGACATGGGATTCGCTGTATCACGGTGGTAGGACGACATAAATCATACTAGGGTAACATGCTCTTATTGTATACCAAATGTAATCTATCAAAACGGAGGGGGTATCGTGTACGCAATGCAAAACGCCGACTGATGCTAAAATGCTGTCTACCCATCAACACCAGGTTGTGGGCCACCCGAATCACGTCTGCTACTCTCTGTGAATGTCAGATGCTTGTTGTCATCGCTAATCCCACCGTGCCAGCATGCAAGCAGCATGTCCGCATCGACCTCATCTTCATCCTCCTCCTCACTATCTGAGTCATCTGCTTCTTGCTCCTCGAGCCACTTTGCCCAAGCTTGTCTATCTTTCGTGACTGCAACACCTGGTGGTATAGTCAGTTTCGAAAGACTCAACAAAGGGGTATCAGAAAAGAATGGTGGAAAACTAGTAGAAACCGAGGACTATGTGAGGATCTACTCACTGTCCCTCGCTCTCAAACCTAGCAACCTGCTCATTCGCCACATGATACCCGCATCATTGTCTTGCTCCTGTTCTTGAGAGTTTGTCCTACAGACACCATCGAGCTCGCCCACGATTTCGACCATGAACTCAAAGATCCGCTGCGCCTCCATTACAACATCTTCTCGCTCCTCTGGGGTCAGGAGCGACTCGGACTCAGCCAGGCGCTTCTTGAACGCCAGTTTGATCTCGTCACCCTCGTTGGGCGCATCGAAGGTAAAAAAGTTGAGCGGCAGACCATCGTGACTGGCAGATCCAGTGGTCATGGTATTGGCTGTCCAGAAACTTGGATCGAGCTTGGACAGGGACGCCTTCATAAAACGTCCACCGCTGAAGAGCGCCATATAAAGGACCCATGCATATGCAAGGAGCACCTGAGGACGTTCTTGCACAGAGCGCCGGATGTTGTCGACAAATGCAGATAGAAATGGAGATTCAGTGGCGGATTTGAGCTGCTCATCAAGCAGCTCGGGCGACCATCCAGTCATCATTGCGATATCTTTCTTCAAGGATGCAACTCTCTCTAGATCCGTGGTGTGTAAATGTTGTAAAAGTGACTGTAATCTGGAGCATACAGCTGGCCCATGGGGTTCATCAAGCGAGCCTGAAGCATGGTGAACGGCTGATGATGGTTTGCAAGCCTCGCAGGAGTGGTCATCCTTGGTGGCGTTACTTTCCGTCGAAGCAGGCGAGTCAAGTATCGACTTCCATAATGACTCAAAGGTGGCATAGATGGGTGTGATGTGAAGAAGCCCGGAGACATAATTTGAAGGGTCATTAACGTGTGGAGGGATGGCTAATGGAAGTCGAGCAATGATGAGTTTGTTCAGCCTGGCATGAACAGATCTCGTTGCAACATTGATCGAATCCCCCAACGAGCGGTCCGTCTCCTCTGTCTTGAGAGAAGGCATCGTTCTAGCAACTAAAGGCATGTAGGCGAATTTCTTGGTGAAGACCTTGGGTGTTTCTTAGGTTTTGTCGAGTATAAACGTAGGTTGTGGGTTCCGAGGACTGATGGAAGGGCGAAGTTATAGGTGTAGTTCCAGACTCGTTATTCAGACATCGACCGGTGAGAACGGACTGCAAAAAGACCTGGAGATGCCAAAGGAGTGTGAGTTGAAGTGATGATACGGTCTGGCTGGCCTGGTTGTTTGCAGCCGGTGAAGGTGCAATGCAAATGCAACACACGTGCGCAATGAATTTGTTTGTTCAGTGCAGTTTCGGAAAATGTCCCCAAAAGACTCAATCAATGCAGCTCCAGCAACCCCGTGGTCGCCTAATAGCGCCTTCCTGGGGTTGGTGAATTGCAAAGGTTGAGTGAGATGTGAGAGTATAGCAACAGGCTGCAGAAGGTGCAGTTTGGTTGACTGCTGGAGTTGGTGTACAAAAGTAGTATGTCGTCAGAGACAGGGATGATCTGCGCCGAGTTTTTGAGAAACCGCCTCTTTACAAGCCTGAAGCCAGAAGAAAAAGAAAGGCAACTGTGACTCGGCCCGTGTAAAAATGACAGCCTCGTGAGAGATATCAGGAATGATGTCGACGGGGTCCTTTTTTCAAGTAGACAGCCGGATTACAACCAGGATGTCGTGCATATATATGTATATGTAGGTGTGTATGTCGTTTGTACGTGGCGTGCAGGGCGACAAAAAAGTTGCTGTTGAGAGAAGCGACCAGTCACAAGTGTACAATGACCTCCGGATACCTCCCGGCGCACCTCGCAGTTGTGTAACACGGAGGAGAGATCCTGGTGTTTGTTCGTTGCGTATATCCAAAAAGAGAGTGAGGATACTTGAGAAAACTTGAATAACAGGATAGGAAAAGAAAAACCTCTGAGCGAGTTGAATACTACTATGTATTGTACCCCCCAAGTTTTACGGAGATAATGTAACAGGGTCCTTTTCAAGAGTCATGGACAATTGATGAGAATGGGGCCGCGTGCTAAGGAAAGCTCACTGAAGCACACCCATCGGACTGGGTCAGCGGGGCCTGTCGTCGCTCCGATAGATGGTAGCGCAGCGCAGGTTTGGGGCCGTCGAGTCTCGATTGTACAGGGCTTGACACGCCTAGACACGCTATCACCAAGCTTTAGGGTCTAACGTTCTAGAACCCGTCAAGGCGGCTGAGGAGAGGTTTCCGGGCGCTTGGGACGAATTCAAGCTTGATCGATCCTCACCAGCGAGTACGATCCCTAAGGTCGCTGTGGATTCTGTGATCTGCGCTCTGGTGGTAGTATTTCTTTCTTTTGTGCTGCTTTGGTTGGGGGGAATTGAGGGACTTGGGCTCTTGGGGGAGGGGGGCAGTTGATTGCCTGCTGCATGTAGTATGCCGCGAATGCTGCCAGAGATGGATTACTGATCGCGGCCCCATTCACCTGTTCAGAAGGGGGCTCCTCTTTCGATTTCCCACGATGCCCTCCCTTGATTGCTTCTCTGGATCGGGAGGTTAGGCAATAAGACGGAAGTCAGTTGATTGCGCGGCTGGCGCTGTAATATGATGTGCTGCAAGCCCGCGCGACTCGAACCAACAGAGTATAATACAGATGGACAGAAAGTGTCAATCAGCCCCCCAAAAAAGGTATGTAGCTCAGCAGCTCGCTCGCTCGTACGAGTTTGCTCGCATCGAAATCAAAATCCCATAATTGCCACAATCGCATTCTTGTGCTGGGCGGGGCAGGTTTTCTCTTTCGGCCCACGGGGTCCCTGAAAATCCCCCGGCTTAAGCTCTATTAAGGTTTGATCGAGCAGGAGTAGAGACAGCACGTGAGCCAATACTTTCGTCTCACAATCGATCGTTTACGACGCCGCAGAATCGTGTTTATAACATGTGAAGAATGAAAATAAGCGTAATGAAAGAGTAGAAATATATATCAATAATGATTATTATTGAAATGATTAGTTGTTTACACAGAAAATAAAGAAGAAAAGTATTTGCACCAAAGTTTTCACATATTTGCCATCGCATCGAATGAGGCCTCGCAAACCTCGGATATTGAGCTCCACTGCTACCACTGTCACCGCGGCCAGGCCCGGACTTTACAAGGTCCCGTAGTCCGCTGTAAACCCCTGTACCCTCGCAAGGCGGCGGGCTTGAGCCGACCAGCACTGGCTGGCAGGAATGGACAGAGTATTCGACAATCCTTAGGTAAGTATTCCTCCCATCCTTCCTTCTACGCGAGATTGTGGCAGAACCAATGACATCTCGAGCTCAGTGATGCACGTTCCGAGCTGCGTTGACATCGTTCTCTAAAAAGATCTCAATCTTGTTGTTCATCTTGTGGCTAATCTCCTGGCAGCAAGCACAAGCTAGTGATAGGTACGCGAATCAGTTATCAATTCTGACGCGAGTCGTTCAAGTTATATTGGCTTGGGATATGCAATACGTACCAATGATCCCAACTACACCAAATGCCAGAGAAGAGAGGGCAGTCGTTCTCAAGCCAACAACGTAACTCTGCTGTAATGCCGCACTGGCGGCTGCAATAATATTATCGCTTATGCCTGGTACTTCAGCCAGCGCAGAAGCCCCGAGGGACAGGGCCGTTATCAGCTGTGACACGGACGACTCTGGTAGCCCAGCTGCCGTCGCTGCTGCAGGAATGATGCGCGCGGCCTCGGCGGTTTGTGTGTTTGTCAGGATCGTGGTGTAGACCGAAAGGGCCACTGCACCTCCTGCAAACCGGGCCACTCCGCTACACCAATCTCATGAGCTTCCGAATATGTATTCAGGAGGGGTTGATTGAGACTTACGCGAGACCTCCTGATATTCCCAGTTCTTCCTGCTTTGTTCCAAACTGGATAAATGTAATGGAAAGATATTGGGCGAATCCAAAACCGACTTCAGCAAGGAAGACGAAGGCTATCATCATTCCGAACCGATCCGGTGTTCCCAAGGCTAGCAGCGTGCCAAAGACCACCATCAATGTAACAGCTGCCGTGTACGTCCACCGGTAATGACCAATCTTGCTGCCGAGCGTGACAAGCAAAAGCACTCCAAGAAGGAAGCCCAGATTCTGAGGCAATGTGAGTACCATGGCGTATCTCCAACCCGTCGTGCTGTCGGTAAAGAAGACGGATATCATGGTGGGGTATATGATATTGATTGAGTAGTAGAACATGGTGACGACAAACCCGGCGATAAAGGGCGCTGTCAGCTCACGCCCATGGCCCTTTGTGAAGACATGCTGGGGAGTCAAGGGCTGCTTCAGTGGCATAAAGGTCTCGTATAGAGCAAAAATGACCAAAAGAATAAATCCGGCGATCAGTGTGCCAAGGACGCGAGGGTCACTGGAGGGCAGAGTCGTCGTGTAGATGATGCCAGTCAGGATAAGTACAGTTGATATGATGAACAGGATCGCACCGCCATAGTCCAGCTCTCGAAGGGCTTGCTTGAATGGCAGTCCACGTGGGTGGGCAGGTGGATAGTAGTAAAAGAACAGTCCAGTGAACGAGATGACGACGAGTATGGCAGGAACATAGAAGAGCCAACGCCACTGATAGGATAGTCAGTTCATCGAGCTGTTGAACTTGAAAAAATAGAGGTCAACTTACGCCACTATAACTCAATTCGATAGCCGACCGGCCAGCAATGGGCCCGACTATCACATCAAACACCACGCCTGCGTCAGCGAGGGTCACTGCAACAGGCCTCCACTTGTTGGGAAGCAGCTCAGGAACGGCGAAGGCGGCCAGTTGTGCGTTGCCGGCGCCAAAGCCAATGATGGCCATGGCGGCGATCATTTGCGTAGGGTTTTGTGCGCGGCCGCCGAGGATGAACCCGATAAACAAGAGCACATTGCCGAATATGATGAACCATCGTCGTCCAAAGAGATCACTATTGGCTGTGGAGAAGGAAATTTTAAGCTGATGAGCCGTAAAGTTGTATGAATGGCATGTTTCATGGACTTACCTCCACATACCATGAACGCAATCGTAATGGTCAGGGTGTATATGGGGAGAAAGAAGGCCTGGGCGCTGACATCTCCAAGCTGGGTTGCCACTTGCGTCACGCATGCTGAGAGCGTTGGAATAATCCAGAAGGATATACCGTATGAAAACGACAGGATAGCCACGACGATCCAGGTCTTGAAAGTGACATTGTACTCCTCGTCACTCTGCGGGATGTAGTTTGTCTGTTTTGGTCCCTTTTCAGAGTCAGACAAGCTTCCATTCTGGTTGCCGGATTTTCCAATCTCAGGTTGTTTATCCTCCATATTGATAAATGGGCGAAGTTGAGTTCGGGTGCGAGGCAGACATTCTGTTTCGACGTTCTCGAGGACATCAGCCTTCTTTTATTGCGATCTCGGCAAATTAACCCAGTGAGCCACGTTTTCGGTAGCAAACAAATACTTAGGTATACTCCAACTGTCGATCTTTCTTGACTGCCGTCTTACGTTGGTCAAAGATCATCATATCATCAGAAGACCTCTACACTTGATTGGCTGTAAGATTGATGTCGAATGCATATTTTCATTTGATGGTAGGAGTTTTCTGACGATTTGCGGGGTCATACATGTCAATATGTGCCGAGCATGCACATTTCGAATATCAAAATTGAAGAAAAGGTCCACCATGGAGCAGGTATTCAAAGCTGTTTGCATTATACCACCAGGATTGGGAGCATAAAGCAAAGCAAAGGCATGATCATGCCCAATTCATGGCAGTAAATGCTAGAAAGGCCTCGCTTCGTATTATGGACATGTCAAAAGTCCATCGAATGATTTTTAAACCAGGTGTCAAGCGAAAAGAAATTCGTAAATTTGATATACGTCCCTTGCTCGGTCAACATGTTTGCTTGAAAAACTCGGCCGGGGCCAGAACGGATGAGAACGGAAGACCCTGGTTTGGCGATGTTTGCGCGACCCCATATGCAGGCATTCACATTGAAGCGATAATCTCTTCTCCTTTGGATTCCCTACCGACATGCTCAAGGGTTTGGGGGCAGGAAATTGCGAATTGCTTACCAAACGCAGAAGTTGAGAGAGCATATGCGGGATGTCGACTTGCATGATAAAAGAAAACGGCAATCGCGGACGTGACATAATGACCTGCAACGTCAGAAAGGCCGGGCCGAGACGAGAGTTGATATTCTCAAGAATACTGGAGAGCTCCATTCCCCTGCAGGTTGGGATGCAGAATTGGAGTAAACCGGTCAATCTTCATCATCTTTAGTTGGTGATGCATTGAATTAAGCTGGCGAGCGCGTGTTGTACTTGCCTATCAACTTGATTGGACATCTATGACACTGAAGAACTTCAAATTCCTTGTTGATTGCGGTGAGTTGAGGTTGCCCAGGAGGGGATGTAGTGTAACAGTAAAGTCAGTCTCCCACATGAGATTGTATGATACCTCTTGAACTCGTATGTCAAGACCGATGACCGCGTAATTTTTGAAGAAATGAGGCCCATTTAGAAATGAAAATTCATTTCAGTATCTAGCATCATAGACGATCAAGTCATTTATCTTACCGAAATGATTTTTGCATTGAATGTTTGCTTCAAAGACGTTGCTACAGGGAACTTTGACCAGGCCCAGGTTATGTAACGCTTCCAATCTTGGCAGACAATTCATCGCGCAGAATTGATACAGTGCACTTTTTACTGCACTCAGCACATCTTAGCGGGGGTACGTATCGATTGGGACTTGATTGCAGTGCTTAACCCCACCACCCAAAAGCGGTGAGCCTTCTATATCTACCGACCCCTGCACAGATTGGCAGAAAAAGTTCTGGTAGTCCAAAATTTTGGAATCGCAGAAGCTAGAGATTGTCACCCGCCAGCACAATCAACATCTTTGCTCGCAATAAGTCGCACAACCGCAAACATGGTCAACAAAGGCAAGCTCAAGATGGCCCTCGCGGCCGAAAAGGGTGTCGATTTTCAAAAATTGCACCAAAAGAAGGTTGCCAAAGCCGCAGCTAAGAAAAAGGGCCCCGAGCCGGAGAGCGACGATCACGATGAAGATGAAGAGGACGATGACGAGAGCGGAAGCGAAGACGAAGATGATGAAGTCGGTCACTCTATGCCGCTGAACGACGAATCGGATAGCGACTCCGAGGTGGAGATGGAAGAGAAGATTGAGCGCAAGCCAAAGCCTGTCCTCAAGTTTCTAAATGCAAAGCCATCCAAGCCGGGCGTCCCCAAGAACGACGATGAGGACGAGGAAGACGATGAGGAGGAAGACGAAGAAGACATTCCCATGTCTGATTTGGAGGATCTGCCCGAGAACGAGAAGGAAGACCTCATTCCCCACACTCGCCTCACCATCAACAACACAAGCGCTCTTCTGGCTTCGGTGAAGCGCATTGCGATACCCACAGACAAGTCGGTTCCATTTGCTACACACCAGTGCGTCACCAGCACTGAGGCTACTGCCGACGACATTGAAGATGTTCAGGACGATCTGAAGCGCGAGCTGGCATTCTACAAGCAATCGCTCGAGGCTGCCAAGCTGGCGCGAAGCCTCCTCAAGGCTGAGAATGTTCCTTTTAGCCGCCCCAACGACTACTTTGCCGAGATGGTCAAGGACGATGGTCACATGGAGAAGGTTAAGGCCAAACTACTGGAAGAGGCTTCCGCCAAGAAGGCTTCCGCAGAGGCTCGCAAGCTGAGGGATCTCAAGAAGTTTGGCAAGCAGGTGCAGAATGCCAAGCTTCAGGAGCGCCAAAAGGCTAAGCGCGACACTTTGGAGAAGATCAAGTCTTTGAAGAGGAGTACGTCCCAGTTGCCATTTTACTCGATCTGAACTATTTTTACTGACTTATTTGCAGAGCGTCAAGAAGGGGGTGGAGACGTTGGCGCAAATGAGGCCGACCTGTTCGACGTGGGTGTTGACAACGAGCTCAAGCAGCACGACAGCCGAGAGAAGCGTGGTGCTCGTGAGGGCGGACCCAACATGAAGCGCCAGAAGAAGGACCAAAAATACGGCTTTGGCGGCAAGAAGAAGCACTCCAAGTCGGGAGATGCCATAAGTACCGGTGACATGAGCGGATTCAGCGCCAAGAGGATGAAGACGGGCACCAAGGGCAAGCCCATGAAGACTGCCAGATTAGGGAAGGCAAGGAGAAATGCTGGCGCTCAGAAGCGATGAGGGGATCAAAAAACTGCAGGTACAATATAATCGGCATGCATTCTGGCGTTCATGGTTTCTAGGCAGACTGGGTTTGAGCACTCCGTCGTGAGAGCTCTGTCAAAATATACCAATTTTATGCAACCCGCCCTGTCGAATCACTGGCTGTATAATTCAAATGGCTCATATTGAGTCGTGTGTGCATACATATACCGCTGCATGAACTCTATTTTCTGTCTGTCACTTTGCCATGGAACATTTGAAAGTAAATTGACATGAGACATGCTGACATTTTTCTTCATACACGATGTATTCATAGAATATCGACCAGTCAAAAGGTGACAAAGTCTGGAGGCCTCTACACTATCTGCATATTATCGAGATAGCGGGGTACTGCAACCAGGATGCGGTGTATTACCCAGGTAACGAACTTGGGCTGCTGGGCTGCTCAGACCCATGTCACAAGCCAATGTGACTGGCTACTGATTAGCTCCGTCGATGACGGCGGGCTGATAACATGACCGAATCCGCTAAGAGGTACCTCGTGCTTTGAAGCTGCCTTTCCATAGTAGCGGTCTTTGCATCAACAACAACCCGCCAACTTCTTTTTTTCCTTCTTCTTGTACTCGACGTCGCCCTTCGTCGCCGTTGCCATCGCACAGTCGTTCATCGAAGGAGCAAACACCCTGCTTCTGTACATCGATACTTTTGGTCCAAGAAATCGGACCAATTGACCGACACCGAGACTAGACCCGCGGCTCGCATTGCCTCAGGGCTCACAACTCAACAAACATGTCTTCGCGAAAGAAGGTCCTTTTGAAGGTACACAGATGCTAGTACATGCCGTGGTCTTGCTCGGGCTGACTCTGAATCATCTGAAATAGGTCATCATCCTTGGCGACAGCGGCGTTGGCAAAACCAGCTTGATGAACCAATATGTACGTTACCGCCGATAAACATTTACAAGCTACCGTCCGATCGCCAAACCAAGAACGACGGTTTCTCAACAAATGGATAACGAGCTGATGATGTTCTTGGCACAGGTCAACAAGAAGTTCAGCGCTAGCTACAAGGCTACGATCGGAGCCGATTTCCTGACAAGAGAGGTCCTAGTCGACGATCGACAAGTGACGATGCAGGTAGGCATCACCTTCAGGCGCAGATCAAGCTTGCCGGCAATAAATACTGATTCGTACCTAGCTATGGGACACGGCTGGTCAGGAGCGCTTCCAGTCTTTGGGCGTTGCATTCTACAGAGGCGCAGACTGCTGTGTGTTGGTTTTTGACGTGAACAACTCCAAGAGTTTTGATGCCCTGGACAGCTGGAGAGACGAGTTCTTGATCCAGGCCTCGCCGCGGGATCCCGAAAACTTCCCTTTCGTAAGTCACAGCGATAAGGAGGCAATGCGCATCTAGCTAACATCGCATCTAGGTTGTTCTTGGAAACAAGATCGATGTTGAGGAGAGCAAGAGAGTTGTGAGTTGACAGTGAAATGTGTACATGTTATGCGCGTTGTCTGACTATTAGCAGATCTCTAGCAAGAGAGCAGCAACATTCTGCCACTCCAAGGGCGACATCCCATACTTTGAGACTAGTGCAAAGGAAGCTATCAACGTCGAGCAGGCTTTCGAGGGTGAGTTACCTGCTATCTGATCATCAGAAATCGCCGTCTGACACTACGCTAGTTATCGCAAGAAATGCTCTTGCCCAAGAAGAGTCCGAGGAGTTTAGCGGTGACTTCCAGGACCCCATCAACATCCACATTGAGAACGACCGAGATGGATGCTCTTGCTAAGGGTCTTGTTCTCCACCGATGTCAAATTCATTTTTGTCGTCGAGATCCACGGTGAAATGCGGTCATGAGCAGATTTACTATGCATTTCCTTTGGAGTTCAGCTCACTATGGCATGCTTCGCGCACTCGAATTTATCGGTCTGCGGTCTCAATCAATCAGTTTTCCGGCTTCCAGGCTCAGATTTAGCGGTCTCCAGGGACGGTTATTGGGTTAGCCAAAGGCATGCGCTTGTTTTATTCTCTGCGTTATGGGGGTCCTATAGATGATGAGAGACTCTTGTATGTTTTCTGTTAAGCAAGGGAAATGTCGCGGTAGTTGGTTGTTTGGTAAAGACAAATTTGATGAACAACGACTTCTTCTCGAACGTGAACGAATGGATAGATCCATGGATGAATGATTTATTATAAATTGTCGGTATACGAAATATGGTGGATTCCATACAAGCGGGAATGCGGAATGAATGTCTTCTCCACGAGCCCGTCTGCTTTTTACCACCTACCATTCATGGGTGTGTGGCGCCAAGCGGCTCCCTTGGCAAAGCTGCTGGCTGCAGCTACTGCGATGGCTCCAGGGGTCCCGTTCATTATGTGTCTCGGGGCATAGGGGGACATGCGATTGCAACTCTCATTGAAACATCTGTCTTTAGCAGTTTTTCGTCACTCTTTTCTTGTATTCTCGTTTTGTGGCATCGTGTCATTTCTTGCTGAGTTATTATTCCTTTCGACAATTTTTTGGAATTCTCTATTAGCCTACAACTTGCACGCGACAGTTCTGATTCATGTCGTCATATCCACCACGGTTAGACGGCACCTAAAGGCTGACACCGAATATTCCGACTATCCGTCCCAAACACGACGAGCAGAGGAGGGATAATAAACAAGAGTGTTTGCGCGCCTGCAGCCCTTCTACCGGACATCTTGCCTGCCATGGCTTCCACGGAGCCCTTTATGCCCGCCGAGGTCGAGCCAGAAGTCGAACGCGCGAGGAGGAGGTCCTTGGAACCGATGGAAACGCCCGTGGATGACATGTCTGCCTCCTTCATGTCGCGGAGGAGCGCCGGGTCTGGCGCGGCGAAGAAAAACAGCGTGATGGGGAACGTTGCGCGGAGGACTCTAGGTCTGACGTGCCTGATGGTGACGGTGTTTCTGTGGACAGCGTCGAATTTCCTTGCCAGTGTGAGTCTTTGAAGGATCTTGGTGATCACTCTGTCCATTTCTCTCTTTGTCTTGCTGCGAACGCAAAATGCTGACAGGCCGCCAACCGTCCAATAGTCCATCTTCTCCGACCACACATACGACAAACCCTTTTTCGTCGTCTACATCAACACTTCCATGTTTGCCCTTTCGATGATACCCATTTCGCTTAGATACATACACCAAAACGGAGGCCTGGGACAGGCGCAGGAAAAGCTCAGGCAGGCGTGGAAGGAAAAGTCCCTGCGGCCGCTGAGCGCCGAGATATACAAGGCACAAGCCGTGGACGAAAACGACGAGGACGTGACGGCGGGGGAGCGGCTGCTGGTGGACGACGATGACGAAGAAGGTGGCAGCAGCCTGGAGGCGCTCGATCTTGCCTCGCCGCCTGCGCCGGAGAAGTTGAGCCTGCGCGAGACGGCTTGGCTGAGTCTCGAGTTCTGCATGCTGTGGTTCTTTGCCAACTACTTTGCCTCGGCCTGCTTGCAATGTAAGTACTTGGAATATGAGGTGCTTTTGACTTGTGGGAGTTCTTGGGGAAGAGCTTGAGCTGGAAAAACGAGAAAAAGCTGACTTATTTGCTCTCCCAGACACAAGCGTTGGTAGCGTCACCATCTTGACATCGACGAGTAGCGTCTGGACGCTCGTCTTCTGCGCCTGGATGAAGGTTGATCCATTTTCGGTCCGCAAGCTGATTGGAGTCATGGCCTCGCTCGCCGGCATCATCCTCATCTCCTCGGTCGACCTGTCGGGCAAGGATAATGACGACAACCGCGGCAACTTTCCCCACAAGACGCAGCAGCAAATTGCCATTGGCGATTCCATGGCGCTGGTCAGTGCTATAGTCTATGGTCTCTATGTCACGGTCATGAAGGTGCGGGTTGGCGACGAGGACCGGGTCAGCATGCCGCTCTTCTTTGGGTTGGTCGGTATCATCAACGTTTTGACTTTATGGCCGTTGTTCTTCATCTTGCATTTCACTGGCATTGAAACGGTAAGTTTTACGCCATTTTGCCTAACATCGGAAACTTGCTGATTCAAGAGTATAGTTCGAGATGCCACCGACTGGAAAGATCTGGGCAATCATTCTGCTCAACTCCATCTCGTCCTTTATTAGCGACATGTCATGGGCATATGCCATGTTGCTGACTACACCACTGATCGTCACAGTTGGACTGTCCCTCACGATACCACTCTCTCTTATCGGTGAGATGATACAGTACCAGCAATTTTCCAGCTTCTTGTATTGGGTGGGCGCGGGTATCGTCCTGCTCTCCTTTTTATTTATCAACCATGAGAGTCACGAGGACGAGGACGCAAAGAAGCCGTCAGCTCTAGACTCGGACTCTCAACCGATGCCCGTGTAAAGAACACCCTAGATCTTGTGAAGGCATTTTCAAAATTTCCCTTTTGGCAGAGATTTCTCTTTTTCGGATATGCATCGAAACGGCGTTTAAGGCTGCCAGGTTCTGGATATACTTCTACATCTACATTGAATGATGTTTCGCTTTGAATAGGCGAATACAAGTAGACAATAAAATTGTTCCATGATAGTATATACTTGATCCACCATGAAGTGTTTGTATAACGTAGACCCATCCGCACGACGCGCTGTGAAGCATAAGAGTTACTCAGTCATTTGCTCGCATGTTGTTTTCCCAAAGTGAAGACCACATTGAAATGAAGTCTTCAATCTGGATATAACGCTGTACAGCTACCCTTCGACATTACCGACAACTACGCCTGTATCTTGTCTCTACTCAGGTGGATTTATATTTACGTAAGTCAATTGCATGGCACGGAGAAAGCCATGAAATGAGAACTTCACATAACCACTCGCTTCATCATTTATCCTTTGTTCGACGAGTTACTATCGAGTTGGGAGTAGATCCGGAAATCAAACAGCGCTCTTTTGCTTTCTTTTTACGTACGAAAATAAGGCTTACAGAAGTGGTTTTAGTAGACACCGAGATGCCGCACTATCTCCGCATCTTCAACGTGCAGTATGTGGGGTTGACAAGCGCATGACGTTTAGGGACGGGACCTGGCTGCCGAGGAACTGCATATCGTGAATAGCTATATAAATGTTCCAGATTTTGGAGCAGCATTCCTGTCAGAAATACACTCACCTTGCATATCCCCCCAAAGGACGAAAGGAAACCCAAAATCGGAAACCCGAAGAGACCCTTGAAAAGAAATTCAAAATGGCTGACAACTCCAAGATCGCTACCCTCGACGTATGTATACTCCCCTCACTCCCTCCCTTCAACCCCGCCGAGTATCGGCTTCTGCCAGAAGAGGGGGCACGATAAATCAGACTTTCCCTTCTTCTCGACCAAAATGATTAACAAACAAATCTGACAAAACAAATAGTCCACAATCGTCGACAGGCTACCAACCTACTCCAAGACGCTCTTTGACGCCAAGGCGACCAAGAAGCTCACCTTTGAGCAAATTGCCGCCGAGCTGGGCCGGGGCGAGGTGGCCGTGGCCGCCCTGTTCTACGGCCAGGCCCAGGCCTCCCCCGAGGACATCACCAAGCTCTCGGGCCTGCT